>CM045034.1:21885911-22008411 GCA_024542945.1 allo-octoploid hybrid of Carassius auratus x Cyprinus carpio
TAGACGATATGTACACAGAGAGCACGGAAACATGAATTGAAGTCTGCTGACGGACGTCATCAGCTCCTGCAGCACACGACTCCTCTCTTCTCCCAAAGCCTGCTTCAAACAGGGCTGTCAATCAAATCTAAATCATAAATTAGTCACAATGAATAGTATAAAATAATATACTCATTAATTCATCAGTATTTGCTGAGAAAGGTCAGTATATTATACATTATAATGGAATATACAGGTCAGGGGGCAAGATTAAATATTATTTTTTATTGCATTAATAAATTATACTATATTCTACATTTTAAATATATATATATATATATTTTTAAATAAATTATACTAAATTAACACACAATTTACTATCTTTATTTCAGTGTATTATTCCTGTCTTGTATATAGTTTTATGTATTTATTTAAGTCATACATTTTAAGAGAGCTTTAAAGTACTAATTTGACAAAATATGAAACTGACAGAAGAATAAATGCTCTTTAAATAGAACAGAACAGAGTAGAATAGAATAGAATAGAATAGAATAGAATAGAATAGAATAGAATAATGAACATCATCTTTTTGAAGAAGGTTTCATCCTTTCTGGATAAAATATGTAAGAACTATTGCAATTTAAATATATAATATAATATAATATAATATAATATAATGAACATCTTTCTAAAGCAGTTTGCATCCTTTCTAAATAAAATATGTAAAAACAACTGCTATTTAAATACATAATATAATATAATATAATATAATTAATATAAAATAATGAACATCTTTCTAAAGCAGTTTGCATCCTTTCTGGATAAAATATGTAAGAACAATTGCTATTTAAATAATATAATATAATATAATATAATATAATATAATATAATATAATATAATATAATATAATATAATATAATATAAAATAATATAATATAATTTAATAATCCTCCTGAAACGTGCATCCTTTCTTAATCTAGATTCTCTGAGCAGATCATCAGATCTTCAGGAATAAGCTGCACTGAACTGCTGAATGTACAGTAATGAGCGTCAGTTGGCATCGCTGGAGTCCACAGACGTTAAGACTGACCATCAGTGCGGCCTGACCATCCCTAAATTCACCTCTCACAGACTCTGAGCATCTGTTTCTGCTGACTATCCCTCCTCATTTGGTGGAGCTGTTATACTGTAGCCGTTGGACAGATCCTTTATTTGCACCAGCACAGTAAGGAAGGACTGGAGGCCTGTAATTGTATTGGAGAGGGGCAGCGTGTCTCCATAAAGGCCTGGGGGTTACATTTGATATGTTAGACTGAGCCTGAGAAAAGAAGAAATCAGTTAGTAAGTAACTATAGCAACTGATCCGAGTGACAGGTGTAGGCTAAAAATTACCTTTGTGGGACTTTTTGTGCGATTCATGCAATTCATGAAAGCAGAAAGATGGTCAGAAGGAAATCTCAAGGCTGCATATAATAAGCACATATATTAGTATAGTATATATATTTTTTTATTTCAAAGGACTAGTTTCTTATTATGATTAAGACGAATGAGAGCTTTTTTTAAGTCATGTGCTCATCTCTGAGTCACTAGTGGCTATATGTGACTGAAACTTATGTAAGGCTCTGTGATGAAAAACCGGCGTTATATTGTCCACACTTCACCGTGAGTCATATCTGCACTTCATGAGTCGCATAGTCAGACTTTGACTGTCGTCATAAAGTCTGGTTCAGTTTATAGCTTGTTCCTGCCAAGATGTTTATGCTTGCTTGTCTGTATGATATGCAACCTAAACATCTTGTTATTTTTCTGTTACCTTCACATTATGATAGTGCTTTACTATTGAAATTACCTTGAGCTCAATCTGAAGAATGAGAACATTTTTTTTTTCGGAATTGCGTGATAACTCAGAATTCTGAGTTTACATCTTGCAACACCCCCCCCCCCCCCATATGACCCCCCCCCCCCACACCAAAAAAAATCTCCCTTTTTTTTTATTTATGACTCCGTAGCAGATTGGCCTGCCATACCAAAATGATTACATTCAAGGTTTTATTTTTAATGTCGAGTTCATTAATTGTCAAGTCATCTTAACCCAAACTAATCCAGATGTGCGTTCAAAATAAGACTGCGCCTCTAAGAGGGCTTTGTATTCCAACAAGTGGAGAGTGAGGATGCGCTCGGTGTGCGCGTGGCCATCACTTTCACTGATTGTTGACAACGCGCCCCTGCGCGCGTGCACTACTAGAGGAGCGAGGTGAATTTTCTCTTCACACTGACGGAGCAGCTTCACAGGCAGGGACCAGAGATGCCTTTTCTTTTCTGAAAAATAATAATAATAATAAATCAACAAATTGTCGGAACAGTTGCGTAAAACGGAGCGGCATCGTGAAGAACAGAAGCAGGTGCGCTGCTCGCACTCTTTATTTGACGGAACCCTGAAGTCATGCGCGCGCTTATCGATGAAAAGTTAATTCACGCGTACTAAGACATAGACAGCGGGAGAAGTGAAGTGCACAAGAGCGCGCGTTTCGCTGCTCATTCATTACTCGTCGTACGTTCGAGCTGGGAATAAAAAATCGTAATGTCGAGAAAAAAAGCGGTCAAAGGGAAAGGGAGTTCAAATACACCGAGCTCATCTCCGAGCAGCGATAAAGAGAAGGGTAAGAAAGTCCCGACCCAGTCCAACGGAGTGGTGCATCCCAGCAGACCCTCTCTCAGCAACAGCGGAGAATTCTACGACATCGCCTTCAAGGTACCTGACAAGCCGCTTTGTTCAACGCGGACCAAATGCAGTATGGCAAGCCGTTTATACATTTATTATTATTTTTGGTTACTAGTGTGTTTTTGTGTGTGTATAATTTCGGTGACCATTTGAAAGATTCTAATTATTCCAATTAGTTATTGATTACATACTATTACTTATTCATTCCCTTTATACTAGTCACTATCTAAATAGAATCAAGTAACTGTTCCATTGTAATTGATAATGGTTTTATGCAATAATGTAAAAAAAAGTACTAGTAGTGACTAGAGCAGTGACTAATAGTTTTTATTCTTACCCGTGTGTAATTTCAGTGACTAATAGTATATTTGAATTTCACTATACATTGAAAAAAGATGCTAATTATTTGAATCCTAATTCATTTCTATTCAATTTGTCACCTGTTTGTCATTCATTACATACTAGTAGCCTACTTATTCTCTTTATTTCTTTTTTATTTTCGTTATCCCTCTTTTATTCTCTTTAGTCACGTTGTAACTCATTAGTTACCATTCCATTGTAACTGGTAATAGTATGTATATTTTAAAATATTTATTAGTAAGCAATTTAAATATTTTAATATCACAAAAAAATAAAAAGATGCTAATAATTCAAATTCTAACTAGCATCTATTTAGTTTCTCTCTAGTTCTCATTCATTAAATACTAGTACTTATTCCCTTTTCCGCTTTAACTGGTAATAGGCCTAGTAATTTTTTTATGTTTAGTAGCAAGTAATTTTAGTGACTACTTGTATATTTGAATTTCACAAACCATTCAGTCTGACATTCCAGTTCTAACTAGTATCTACTTAATATGAAAAAAAGTGAAAGTCGTGACATTTTGTTACTAATATGTTACTAGTTCTCATTCATTACATGCCAGTACTTCCTTTCTACTAGTCAGTATCTCAGTAGTACTATATACTATTCCATTATAACTGGTAATATTTTTTATGTTTACTATGAAGTAATTGTAGTGACTACTAGTATTTCAGTTTCACTAACCATTCAGAAGATGCTAATTATTCCAATACTATCTAGTCAATTACATACTCATTACATACTGGTTACTAGTTACAATTACATACAATTACATACTCATTACATACTATACTCATCCCTTTCTGCTAGTCAATATTTCAAAAGTATCGAGTTGTTATATTTCATTGTTAATGGTAATGTTTTTTTTTAATGTTTGCGAGTAATTTCAATGACTCTTAGTATATTTGAATTTGAAGAAACATTCAGTCTGATATTCCCATTTTAACTGGTATTTATTCAATTTGTCACTATTTTTAATCCATTACATACTTGTACTTATTACTTTTAATTATTCCATTATTACTGGTAACTAATTTGTGGTAACTAATATTCTTTGGTCATCTGAGGTTGATCAGTTATTTGTTTCAGACTACTATTTCATTTGTTGAGTAGGCACAGGTTACTTTTGGATTACTTAATAATAATAAAAAACAAGCATAATAACATTAAAATTAGATAATAATAAGTTTTAATAGATAGGCCTACTGTAATGTTATAAAGGGGGAAAAATGTTAAAATGGCTTGCCATACATGTGTGTATGTGAGTGTAAATATTTGCCATCTAAACATGGTAATTGCCTAATATAATTTAGATTTCATAGCTCAAATGATTGTGTGCAGCTTCACTAGTTTGTGGCTTTTATTTATGCTACAGCAGTATTTAAAAACAATGGAATACTATCCAGCCGTCCCATATGGGCGAGAATTACGCGCTCTGTTTGACTGAAGTTAAGCGCGGCCTCTAATTGAACAGCTGTGTCAATACAGATAAGCCAGAGCACAGCAACTGGGTTATCCAGCCTGACGCAAGTACGCTCACTTACTTGCATCCAACACTGACAAATTCTTTTTCTGAGCTTTGCATGTTTAAGCTGAAATGTTTAGGTGACTCTGATGTGGAAGACAGTTTGATCTGGTGATTATTTACATAATCCTTTCTTTATGAATCATATGCATTGCTTTTTCATCAAATAGCATCAAATGCAGTCAGGAATGGTCAGCAGTCATTCACCAGTGGACAGTGCAAAGGATCAGGAATAGCTGAGCACTGCCCCGCTTTCCCAAACTTATCCTGCAACGCCATACATTTAAACCAGTGTTTCCTAACCTGTTTTATACCCTTTAACTCCATCAGTGAAACTCAAGTACCCCAAACCAGAAATGTGCTCCTTTTTGTTCATATTCTGCTGCATTTCATTTAATTCATTACATTAGGAGGAAATCTCTTCAACCACCACCAGCGGTTGTAAATGTTCAAAATATAATTCTCATTTAAACCAAAAACAAGCACTGATGTCAGTGAAAAATGATCAAGTAGCTGCTTCCGTTAATGAGACACCTGAGCTTGTATGTGCATCACAAGTTTTAACAGGTCTGAGGGGAATCGAAAAGCCTAACTCTGAATTTATTTAGAAATGAGTCGAAATACAGCAAAATCCATTTACTTCAAGTAAGTGTAATTTTAGTATCATTGATATGCTATTAGAGTTTTATTACAGACGTCCCATTCTGGTGTCTGCATCAGATTCAATCTACAAAAGTGTTTTTATCTACACGAAAAGCATATTAAATGCAAGTAGAGTGTCTGCTTTAATGTTTCAAATAACTTTTGTAAAAAATAAAATGTCAAAATATGGTTGAAATTTATTTATGTACAAATGAAGCAACAAAGTTATTCTGACCTGAAGTTATTAAAATATATAAAAGAATAAGTGACTAAATTAAACTAAATTCTACCGTTATCTAATGATTCTTTTTCCAAATATGCCTGACATTTTTGGTATACAAATTATTGTTACACTGAATGGCATTTTTTCTGTAATTCATGGTAAAAATGTATCATAATATTTTTTTGCTCAATTTTTTTTTAAGCTGTAATATATAGGGCCAAAGTTTGCATGCAGCTTATATAGTTTTTGTAGTTGTTTTAATACATCAAGTTAAACTAAATGAAAGTGAGATTTTTATTTTTTCATTATTGTTTTGTTGACTGTAATAGCTCTGCTTCCTTTTGGGAAAATCACTGGTTTGGTGTACTAAGTATGTAGTTTTGTTCTAATCTCATCTCTCCTCAAGCAAACCCACTCCAATATTCCTGCCTTTAATCTTTACGGCCTTGAAAGAGTCTTTCTAAGCGCTGCAGGGAATGAGACATAGTTTGATTGACGCGCTGATGGAAAGATGAGAGGGTTGTTTGTCTCTTAATAGAATGAAGAAGAGGCAGGGAAGATGAGAGGAGAGATGCTGGGATAGATTGTTGTTCTGCTCCATCTTTCATATGTCTTTCTCTCCAGGTAATGCTGGTTGGTGACTCTGGGGTGGGGAAAAGCTGTCTCCTGGTTCGCTTTAAAGATGGAGCGTTTCTGGCCGGGAGCTTCATCTCAACAGTCGGTATAGACTTCAGGGTGAGTAGAGAATATGAAATATACATGCACTAATGCATATACACTAATAAACACTCAAAAGTGTTGAAGTTATATTGTTGTTATATCATTTTTATATTTATTTTTACTGCATTTTTAATCAAATAAGTTCAGGTTTGGTTAGCATGAGAGACTTTAACATTAAAAAATTACATTAAAAAAACTTTAAAATGTCAAATTATACTGGTATTATTAAAATATTCCGGTAGTGTAAATGCATGCATTTTTTAATCAGCCTTAGAATTCATAGTTGTTTATTATTTCAATGCAAACCTCCATTGCATTGTAGCAAAACCATGCATGAATGCATATAAATGCATACATTTCTGTGAGCTTTAGAATTCATATTCATTTATTATTCCAATGCAATGCTCTGTTGCATTGGAGAATTCAAAATATACATGGATTAATGCATATAAATGTATGCATTTTGATCAGTTTTATAACTAAAAGTTGATTATTTTTTTCAATGCAATCCTCTGTTGTATTAGGTCCAGTAGGACTCATTTAAGTAAAAATCAATCGGTTCATAAAATGAAATGATGGCAGACAGTTCTGTCTTTATTTTCTTTGGCCTTATGAGCACTAAAGGCTTGTGCCTAGCTACTATGAAGCAGCAAAACCATAAGACATTACATCTGGCAATAAAATAGGCCATTTCTGTGTCTCTTTTCTTTTATATCTATAAGAAGAAACCATCATTACCTATCGAAGCTCTTCGGGGCTTTTATTTTCCGAACAATTTTTAAGAGCACTACAGACAGACGACATGAACTGATGAATGATTTGGCATCCTGAGACCGCTGTGCATCATTTCAGCTCTTCCATTACTTCAGTACAGCCAAAGGCCATGAAAGCTTTTCACAAACCCAGTACTTTATCATTTATGTGAACTAATCTAGAGGACAGGACACAGTGTCTGTGTGTTTGGACTGCTTTGGTCAATGCGAAAGGGTCCTTTTATTAGACGGAGTCACTGGAGTTTACAGATCTTTTTCTATTTCATAAGCTTTTAAGTTTTTGTGCTGATATCAATAGCTATATGCTAGATTGAGCTGTTGTTGTTTCAGTCATATTCCCACTCTCTTCTAATACTTTAATTCTCATAATGCATTCAAAATCAGTGTACTATATTTGTATTTCACAGAATTATTTTGTCAAACAGTCATAAAATATTTTTCAATTTAAACCACACTGTATTTATGAGTAAATCTGGAAAAAGGTCAGTTTTTAATGTTAATATGTTATTACCATGGTATTACTGCACCTAAAGAAAATAAATCATTATTTAAAAATAAATCATTAGGTATTTCAAATGACACATGAACCACATACATGCATATATATATATATCTATATCTATATCTATCTATCTATCTATCTATATATATATATATATATATATATATATATATATATATATATATATATATATATATACGTATTAGTGCTGTCAAACGACTAACGACTAAAAGTTTTTGTGTGCATAATACAGGTGCTGGTCATATAATTAGAATATCATCAAAAAGTTGATTTATTTCACTAATTCCATTCAAAAAGTGAAACTTGTATATTATATTCATTCATTACACACAGGCTGATATATTTCAAATGTTTATTTCTTTTAATTTTGATGATTATAACTGACAACTAAGGAAAATCCCAAATTCAGTATCTCAGAAAATATTGTGAAAATATATTGTGAAAAGGTTCAATATTGAAGACACCTGGTGCCACACTCTAATCAGTTAATTAACTCAAAACACCTGCAAAGGGCTTTAAATGGTCTCTCAGTCTAGTTCTGTAGGCTACACAATCATGGGGAAGACTGCTGACTTGACAGTTGTCCAAAAGACGACCATTGACACCTTGCACAAGGAGGGCAAGACACAAAAGATCATTGCAAAAGAGGCTGGCTGTTCACAGAGCTCTGTGTCCAAGCACAAATGTGTTCAAACAAAATAAAAAAATTCATTTTAAACTTTCACTTTCAGAATAAAAAAGTGATCAGTTTTTCATGCTGCAGTGGTTTGTCAGTATTATGCATATACATGTTTATCAACAAAATTCAGACCCAAAAGTGTATGAGATATGGGGAAAAGGCAGAATATAGTTTACAAAGGTTTTTGAGACTAATATAACTTCATAGATCATTTAGCAAAAGTATTTTTGACACCCAACAGTACTTCATACGTACCCGGGTCAAAATGACCCGAACATGAAACTAAATGTATAAAATAAATGTGTACTTTGAGTGACTTAAGGCATTTGTAAAGTTTTCTTCCCTTACTAAAAACTATGTTTTTTTTGTGTTTGTGTTTCCCCCCGAAATTTTACATGCATCTCTTCCGGGTCAAAACGGACCCGAATGCATTATGAGGGTTAATGCCTTTACTCAGTTTTCCCAAACACTCTTGTCTACATCTCTAGTCCCAAAACTCCAGTTTGCCATTGTTTGAAGCAGTTATAGGCTTGTCGGATTTGCAGAAGCAGCGTTTGTGAGGCTGTGCTCTGTAAACAGTGATACAGAGGAGAGACTTTGTGCTGTAATTGAGCCGTTTCATCTGTAATCCCCGTTATCCTCTCACACTGACTGCCGGATGCAATGCTTTAAGACCTTCCATCCGTTTCATTGTCTTTGAATCGAGCTAAAAGTTACTGACAGAATTCCTACTTGTCCAGAAATTGTGAAAATTCACTTCTTACATACTGAAGTTACTATAAAATATGCAGTCAGATGGTCATTACTACAAAATAAACACCCAGGACAGTGACTTGGAGTGGAGAAATGAGCCTAATTTGTGTTAATGATCAGCTAACTGAACATTATTTTGCATTTTACATGACTTTGTCAAATAAATGGACATGAAGTATTAATAAAACATGCGCTGCTGTCATGTGCAGTCTGACAGATCTTTGTGACTTCATTGCATTGCACTGACAAAACATGCAGGATAGTAATATTACAACTGAATGTGGAATGAAAAGAAGCTGTTCATGTGTCATTTGTGCGCTTTCTGTCCTTGGAGTTAATTGTAAATTGATTTTAATGTAAGTAATACATACACGTCTTCCCAGTGTATAATAAGTATGTCGGACTAATAAGTGATTATAATAAAGTCAGTCCATCTTCATTATTGATCGACAATATCCTTGGCACGCTGTTGATTATCACCGAAAATAATTTTGGCTGTCAGTTTGTGAGCATAAAGGAAATGGAGGAACAGAACTCTAAATGTAAAAGAGAATGAAACTTTCACCCCAGCTGGCAAAATATGCTCTTATTAAGTATTGAAAACATTATTTCTGAATGTTCCCTTTGAGTTCAAAACGTCCAGTTTTTAATGTTTAATAAACTTTTTTTGGGAGTTATGTAAATGACAGGGAAAACATTTTTTTCTTCATTGTGCAACATTTTCAGAATGTCACTTTTGAATTTTTGAAGTTTTATTAATCTTTTGAATGTTTTCAGTATTTTTATATTTTCAGGTTTCATTTTAATTTTAGTTAAAGTGTTTAAAGAGTTTTTATCAATTTTTATTTCAGTTATGGTTTTAGTTATTTTAGTACATCAGAATAAACTAAATGAAAATGAGAAAGGTTTCCTTGTCAAATAGCTGAATTGTTTTTTTTTTAATTAATTTCAGTTAACAATCATATTATTTCAAGTATTTTGTCCTAGGTTTTTTTTTCCTTTTGTTAATTGTACTAATTCCACTCTGAACCATTGAAACCTATTAAGTATAAACAAAACAACAAGAAGAAAAAAAAAGAAAAAAAGCTGGATGAGCATCCAATTAAAATGTTTCAGAAAAACATTCCCTGATGTTTTTCTGCTAACATTTTGAGAATGTTATTGAACAGCAGATACATTTGAATGAATGTTACAAGAAAAATGCTTGTTCATAACCTTGAGAGAACCTCACCAGAACATTGCTTGAAAAATAACACCATAAAAATCAACCAAAAAAAAAAATGCTTGTCTGTGCAAGATTATATCTCCAATGTAATGTAAATAGCTATACAGGTTGCATTTTAAGGCATCATAGACTTACATTTGGCCCTATTCTAATCTAATAAGCCAATTTAGTAGAAAACAAATCTAAGATGATGAAATAGGATTGCTGATTATAAATATAATTCATACTTATATTCATACCGTGTGTGTGTGTCAAGTATATTTATGCTTATTACAGTATTGCATCACCTGTATTGGCATCAGTTGTGAGTCGAGTCTCCTGGGTGCTTTGTTTGTGTGCTGTTCAGATTTGCTGCGTCCAAATTGGTCACTAATGATGTCGATCGTTAGCGTTTGTACAGCTCAGTAAGTTTTGGAGCAGAGCTACAATGTGCAGCTTTTCTTTTGAAATTCCTCGTCCGTCCTGAATGACTGATAGTCCTGCCCTTTAGTTGATTTAATCTGAACACAGGAGCCCGGTGTGATCTCCAGCTCAATGTATTCACGAAGCTCACTTATAGCAGAGTTGTAGGTGTATAGGACACTTTCAGAGCTACATCTGCTGAAATGCCAGAGCGCCTTATTTGCATCTGAATGGTGTTGGAAAAAATGGTTTCAAACCACTCGATTGCATTTGCCAGTATTTGAGAGTCCTGAGTCACGGCTTGTGTCTTGTGGCTTACACTCATCAGGACTATTTTTTCCTCTGTGTCTGGATGCATAAAACATAAAATATCCAGTCCAATCCAATCCTGCTTTGCGCCAATCACTCTTGAGACCCCAGATTATGAAATGCAATGTTCTAGTACTACATATGCGTGCATTAAATAAACTAAAAGCAATTGTGCATTGTATGAAATAAGTTTCTTGTGCTGTCCGAGGATGGATTTCTTTGGTCAAAAATACTTTAAAATTAGCGAAATATTATTTTAATTTAAAATAACTGTTTTCTATGTGAATATGTGTTCAAATGTAATTTATTTCTGTGATGCACAGCTGAATTTACTAAAGTCTTCAGTGTCACATGATCTTCAGAAATCATTCTAATATGCTGATTTGCATTTCTGATTATTATCAATGTTGAAAACAGTTGTGCTGCACAATATTTTTGTGGAAACTGTGATACATTTGATTTTTCAGGATTCACAGATGAGTAGAAACTTCAACAGAACAGCATTTATTTGAGACAGAAATCTTTTGTAACATTATAAATGTCTTTACTGGCACTTTTGATCAAGTTAACGCATCTGTATATCAGACTGATGTCTTGTAGACTGAAACAAGGGTTTGCATTGTGGTACAGTGCCTCTTGACATAATTGGAATCTATTTACTGTACATAATTGCAGGTTACAGTCTTAATGTAATAAACATAATGGTTGAGAACTAGTTGATTTCAGAAGTATTGGACAGTCCGTTCTAGTGAGTCTGTTTTGCATTTGTTACATTGATAGTGCTGTCAGATGTGTTAACCGAAAAACACTTACAGAATAACAAAAACACATATTTCTGTCATTTTGTATCTGCTCTATTGCGTTCTCTGCTTTAGAAACATTACCGAGGTAAAAGATGAAAAGAAATGGAAAGAAGGGAATATGAAAAATACATGTAGCAGAAGTAGATTTCCACTATTATATAAGTTGGCGAGTCTTTAACTTTCTTCTGAGACTAGTCATTGTCTGACAGACTGCAGAAACTGTCTTTTTATTTCCCCGCTGGAACTACTGTAAGAATGGACGTCCTCGTCTCCGAATGCTTTCACACGCTATTGATCCGCTGCTGCAGGAATACACATGCAATCCTCACACAAACACACAATCGTGCATTCACAGACGAACCCGAGTGCACAACACTACTGAAGCACATCAGAAAGAACAAACCGCACGCATGCACGAGAAACCTTTTCGATAGGAAGAGATGGAGTTACTCCTGCACACAAACAAAGCTTTATACTACACATATAGTGATATCCTGTCTGTTTTCACCCACATTAATGACCTTGACTCATCATAATGCAGACTGTATAAAGAGTCTTACTACTTTCTGCCCTGTTTTTATTCTCATCTGACTCAAGCCTCTTACAAAATCACTTTCTATATTCAGCTTATGTCTGTATTGCATGCCCTGACTATTATTCTTAGTAAGTGTTTATTGCAGAATAGGGTGTTAAACTATGATTTGTCATTGAAAAAGCACTGTGGAGATATGAAACTGAACGAATATGGTGCTATTGGTACATTTGCAAACAACTATGGAGTAAATAAACGAGTACAAGGAAATAATATCTGTTAGTAAAATCTTTTGACAAGACATGCATGAGAAATATAATGTTTGTATTCATGTTGGTTCATTTGATTTTACATTTTCAGTTAAATTTTGAAAAGTTATAAAATAAAATTGTCATTGTAACCATTAATGCATGTGAGTGTACATTTAGGGTAACAAGTTTTTATTAATTAATGAATATTTAATGAATATATGTCTTGATAAAAGTAATAAACTAGTATTAAAATCATTATCTGATATTTTAAGAGACTTATTTTAAGACATTGATGCATTTTTACATTTGCATTTATGCATTTCTTACATTTACATTTGTGCATTTTACCCAAAACGACTTACATTGTAATCATGGTAGAAACAAAAACATTTTATCAGTAAAATTATGTTTTTATGATATCAGGACGGTTTTTTACTTTATGCTTCCCATTGCTTAAACCATGGTTGTTTTGGACATGTGCCACTGCAATACCACAGTATCACTACAAAGTACCATGGTACTTTTGATGCTTTTTGTTATTGTGGTTACTGGAGAATGTGAAAAATTCTCTGTTAAAAATGTTTGACTTTGTGAATGAACTGCAGCAGATGAAGGATTCTCTAAAAAGTAATTATAGCTTTTATTTATTAATTCACTTTCTGGCTCAGGATTTGTTCAGCTGTTGAAGAATCATTTAAAATCACAGCTTGAAAATCATGCTGTCTTTGTTTCCTCAGCGTTTCTTCTGTAAGATCTGAGAATATGGAGCTGCTGTGATCTCACTGCTGTGTTCACACTCACTCAACATATAATGGCTATGGATTTGTCTTCTTAAACAACTGCTTTCCTATTTCCACACTGTAGATTTGTTTTTAAAATAAATTTGCTAGCCATAATGACAAAGCAAAATAAAACGATAAATCTTGTCCCATTTTCATGCTTTAAATCACCAAACACTTGCTGTTGATTAATGTAACACGCTGTTCTCTCATATAATGTTGTTGTTTCACCAGAGGCTCATTGATGTTTAGAGAGGCTCTTATAGTGAATCAGGCTGGATACCAATTATCTACAACTAGCCTCTTCATTGTACAGCGTTTCTGCATATAAATAAATAAATAAATAAATACATAAATGCATAAATAAATACATGCATAAATACAAAAAATAATTAAATAAATGCAGAAATAAATAAATGCATAAATGCACCAGTAAATGTATAAATAAATACAAAAATAATTAAATGCATGAATGCATAAATAAATAAATGCATAAATGCACCAATAAATGCATTTATGAAAATAAATATTAATACAAAATTATAAAAATTAATAAATGCACATATGAATACAGCACATAAATGCATAAATACATGAATACATAAATAAATAACACAAATACATGCATAAATTAATAAATACACCAATAAATGCATAAATATATATAAATGCATAAATGAATACATAAATGCATAAAAAAAAATATAAATAAAACACCAATAAATTCTTAAATCCTTAAGCAAATAAATGCATAAATACATAAGTGCATAACTGCATAAATATATAAAAATGCATACTTAAAATAATACAATTCAATCTATCAAGTAATAGGTCTTGTTCCATTCATTGGCATGAAGAGGACTGATTTTGATTTTGATACAGTAGATTCATTTAATACAAAGATGGCACAGTACATTTTGCCTTACTATAAAAGCTCAGATCTGCCCAGTTGTAACAGGTTTTGCTGATGCATCCCATTGATTGGCACACAGTGTTTTGGTTTGTGCCGTGTTAAAGTCGAATGAGTCCCTGCAGTGTTTATTGCAGCAGATCTGTGCTCTGCCCTTGAGTCTAGCAGACATTCAGTAAACATTTCAGCACCATAACCACAAAACTGCTTATTTTAGATGTGCTCTTGGCTTTTTATTATGATTTTTGCAATGCCTAGAGACGGATAAATGCTCATTAAGTATTGCTAAAGTGTTGTTTAGACAGTAAATCATTCTGTTATCAGTCCTCCAGCTCCAGAAGCAGTTCAGCATGCCAGCTAACTGCCTTTGGCGATTGGACAGAATCACCTGGAGAAACACTATGGTGGATCATCTGCTTATTCACACAGAGATTGCATGGCTCTCATTCTTTGCTATTTTCTCCAGGTTTACATTTGTTTGTCACAAAATGGAAATGGAAAGAACAAAAATGTTTCTTTCACTTAATATTTTTTTTTTTTAGCTCTTGATACAGTAACTATTGTATCTATAGGACATTGTTCTTCATTAACATTTGTTTGTTCAGAAATAACTTGTAAAATTTAACTTACAATTTAATGATTTTTTTCTCATGCACATGCCTGTAAAGTGTCATCACACTGATGTGTTGTAGAATATTTCAATTACAAGTATGATGCACTTTCATGGTTAAAAACAGCTGCAAAGACCCTCCAAAAGACTTGTAACTTGTATTTTGTAATGTCAGTAAGTCTTCTTAGGGTATTTACATTTGCATTAGAATTAAACCTATGATCTTGGGTTTCAGGAAAACTGGAAAAAGTGCTTTTTTACACTTCTGTTTAAATTGATATTGATATAAAAAATTGTTATAATATTGTTATAATCAACTTTATGTTATATTATAATATGTGACCTTGGACCACAAAACCAGTCATAAGGGTAATTTTTCTTTTTAAATTGAGATTTGTACATCATCTGGATGCTGAATAAATAATCTCTCCAGTGATGTATGGTTTGTTAGGAGGACAATATTTGTCTGAGATACAACTATTTGAAAATCTGGAATCTGAGGGTGCAAAAAAATCTAAATATTGAGAAAATCACTTTTAAAGTTGTCCAAATTAAGTTCTTAGCAATGCATATTACTAATCAAAAATTAAGTTTTGATATATTTACAGTAGGAAGTTTACAAAATATCTTCATGGAACATGATCTTTACTTAATATCCTAATGATTTTTGGTATAAAATAAAAATCAATAATTTTGACCCATACAATGTATTTTTGGCTATTGCTACAAATATACCCCAGAGACTTAAGACTGCTTTTGTGCTCCAGGGTCACATATGTTATAATATACAGTTTGTGAAAAAACAACAACAACTTAATTCCATGGGAAAAATTAACTATTTACAAGGTCATGATTTGTCTACAAAATTATTTTTAATGAAAAGAAGTAATTATACCAATTAGTCAACAGTACACCAAAACATAAAATAGTATTTATTTATTTATTCATTTATTTATTATTGTTTCCAAATTTTTCATATTTTGTCTACATCTTTAACGGTTCGGTTCACTTCCAGGTTTGAATGAATTTTCCTGTGTGTCAGACCTGAGGAGCGTCCTGTATGATCTGTGAATGTTTTGCGTGTCGTTGGCGTGTTTGCGTGTGGCTGAGTCACCTGGCCTTCTCTCTAAAGCAGAATGGATCAGAGCGACACTAACATTTAGTCGGATCAAACACAGGCCTTGGCTTCAGCTGTGTTTGATGCAGTGCGTGTGTGGAAATGACTTCAGACAGCAATACCTAATAACTTTTTAACCACAGCAGATATTAATTTCACCAGTTCTCTCCCCAGAAAGTTTGGTTCAGTGAAACTTTGAAGGTTTTCCAGCAGACAGTGAGAGAATGTCCCAGTATTGTGTCTGATAGTAGTGCTGTTGATCTTTATTGGAGCTAATGAGGGCTAGTCAGAGGATCTCTCTACGGGACGAGCCCAGATGGTGGGTTCCCATGTGTGTGTGTGTGTGTGTGTGTGTGTGCATCTTTTCATCAGCACCTGTGTAGACATCTTGTAAAGCTGCTGTTTCTTCTACCTTGTAAACTTGAACAGAAATTCAGCTGTAGGGAACACCATTAGGATCTTTTATTAGATTTAAAAGGCAGTGTGACTCAAAATAAAAAAAACTACATCCATGGTTTCTGCCACGGTTGTAATAAAAAACAATTAAAAAGGTAATTGTGAATTTTTATCTCACAATTACGGCTTTTTCTTTCAGAGTTGTGAGATATAAACTCAGAATTATGACTTTTTGCAATACTGAAATTATATCTCACAGTTCTGTTTTGTTTGTTTGTTTTATTTCTGCCACAGAATAAAATATAAAAAAAGGTAATTGCAACTTTTTATCTCACAAGTCTTTTTTTTCTCGCAATTGGCAATTTATTTTATATCTCTCAATTCTGACTTTATATCTTGCAATTCCAAATTTTCTTCTCAGAATTGCAAGTTATAGTCTCATTATTGACTTTAATAATAATGTTTTCCTTTAAATCTCAGAGTTCTGACTTTTTTCATGCAAGTTTAAGTTGATCTCTTGCAAATCTGTTTTATTTGTCTTTTTTTGGCAACAGATTTGTGACTTTTTCTCACAATTGCCAGTCTATATATAAAAATTCTGACTTTTCTCAGAATTGCATGTGTATATTTTGAAAATTCTGACTTTTATCTTAAAGTTCTGATTTTTTTTTTCTTTCAAAATTGAGTTTTTATCTTGCAATTTTGACTTTTTTTTCTCAGAATTGCTAGTTTTTATCTCACAACTCTGACTTTAAGTCTTGCAACTGTAATTTGTAAAGTCACAAATGTGAGTAAACGTCATAAATTCTGACATAAATCTCACAATTCTGATATTTTCTCACAATTCTTAGGTTATTATTTCTCAAAACTATGGAGAAAAAAAGACAGAACTGTGAGATATAAACTCCGAATTGTAAAAAAAGAGAGCCTGAATTGTGAGAAAAAAAAATCACAATTACCCTTTTAACCATAATTTTCCTTAACTTTATATCTATTTGCAAAAAAATTGATTTTGTTTTACTTGTTATAATACTGCAGTATAGTATTATAATGTATTATTAAAAAACTGTAGTCAAAAAACTGTAAACAAAAGCTATAAAACTTTCTTGAATACTTCGTTGCTTGCTGTTTCTTTGTAATTATTTGTGAAATTTACTAAAAGGTTTTTTATTTTATCAGTGAATAATATCTGTTTATGTTATATAAAACAGATAAATAAGTATATATTTTTGTTAATAAAGCACAATTCCCTTTGAAAAGGTGTAGCGGAGAAAACAGACAGTTTAACTCAGAAAGAAGGTGGAAAATAGTCTTGCAAAACTAAAGTGTGAGCTTTTTATTCAAGAAACCTTGATTTGCATTATAAGTGGGTAAAATAAAATGCGATTTAATGTCCTCATTTAGGAAGATTGGATTTAGTACAGCATTGCAAATGAGAGTATTTGGTTCTCTAGCAGTTTTTGTTCAGTGTGAGCGTTATGTGACTGCTGTCTTTTATCATCGCGCAGGAATGAATGGACTTCATCAGCGAGAGCCTGATGGATGTTTAATGTGCGCTAAAGAAACTGGCTCAAGCGCTCGCGGCGTTTAACGTGTGTCGAAGGTCTGCGCGTCTGTTTCTGCATATGTGAGCCTCACTGCTGGCTTTACTGACAAACCCAGACGCTTCCGCTCACATATGCTGTGTAATTTCTGGATCTCTCTTCTGCAGATTGAAATAATCCTATCGCGAGTGTCATCCGTCAGACAGACAGTGTGTTCAAAACCAACATCCTGTCAGAGCCAAAGATAAAGCCACCGTCTCAGTCTTAAACCCTGCTTCCTCTGAAGCAGACAGAGACTTATGAGCTGGGTGAAGATACTGTGACAGTGTGTGCAGTCTGTTTAGGATATGACATGGAATTCAGCTGTAAAAGAAATGGAATTCCGATATACACACACACAAAAAAAACTTTTTTATACAGCTATATTTACTGCTCAGCTTGAGACCCATGGTAGCTTGTTTCTGCCTCTGATTATATATATATATATATATAGTGACTTTTTTTCTCCTTTTTTTCTCAGAATTGCATGATATAAACTCCCAAAAAAGGGAACTGTGAGATAACTTCTCATCTATATATTAGATCTTATAATTCTGAGAAAAGTCAGAATCGTTGGACATAAACTCGCAATTCCGAGAAAAAAGTAAAAATTGTGAAATATAAACTCACAATTCTGAGAAAAAAGACAGAATTGTTAGATATAAACTCACAACTGTGAGAAAAAATTGACATTAAAAAAAGAAAAAAGTTGTTAATGCTTTTTTTAATAGAGCGAATTAGACCTTAGAATAAAGTGTGAACGAATTCTGAAATATAAGCTTGCAATTAGGAGAAAAAAGTCAGAATTGTGCGATATAAACTCACAGTTACGAAAACAAAAAACTAAAAACTTCAGAATTGTGAAATGTGAACAGGTAATTATGAAAAAAAAAAGTAGTCAGAATTGTGGGATAAAAATTCATAATTATCTCTTACAAGATGAAACAACCTTCCAAACATGTATTCTGTTCGACTTAATAAAATTAATAATAATAATTAATGTTTATCAACTAAACTTAAAGCCTTGAAAGTATATACCTAAAAATATACACCTAGTGAAACATGTTTTTAAATGGTTGTATCTCTTTACAAATAACTGTAAAACATCAATTTAAATGCAAAATAGTTGTATCTTCAGGGTCTTTTCAGGCAGTTTTTAGATATTTATATCTGTTCCAGGTCAAAAAGTATGCGAATGTGTTACGAGAGTTAAAAGTGGTCCGTTTCGAGACACCCCGACCCGAGTCTGTTATATAAAAGCGTTTCAATGTTTGGATACTTTTCTGTGTAATACTGAAAATCATTGACCCATGATACCAAGCTGGAAGCTGGTCCTGCAAAGATTTACATTTTATTTGAACTCAGTATAAAAAAAAGCATTTCAGCAAGAATCTTCCCAAGATTCTGTGCCATGGCTGTCTCTGAAAAGCGGTCAAAGTGTGACCAAGGTGATTCGGTTTTGACAGCCTTGGAAGTTTGTGCTATGAATAGGTCTTTTATGTGTTTCGCCGCTGCATTGAAAGCAGAAATTTCCAGCATGTTGGCATCTTTTGAAAGCGCTCCTTGTAGTTTGACCCGGTGTGGGTCGCACCCTCAGACTCATGTTCTAACAAGCTCGTTAAACACAGCAGCCTCTTGATTTCCACAGATAGCGCTACACGCTGTTCTTCGCTATTCCCTTATGTCCTCCAGCACACGTGTGATCAGCTCTTTCTTCAGTCATTTGAGCTGAAAGATCGGCAGAAGAGATTCAGCACTGCATAGAGATCAGAACGCAGTGCTTCAGCCTATTTCCGTGCATCATTTAAGCAGCTTTTAGGGCAAAAGAGGGAGGAAAGGAGGCGAGAGCGAGTCCCTGGGCACAGCGCGGCAGGCCTGGTGATTGGCTGATCCCGTAATGATCTGATGGTGTTGATTAATTGGGCTGGGGATTGAGGTAGAACACGCTCTTCTGAAGACAGCGTACTCAGACATTTAAACCAATTACCTATTCTGCTTTTGTCACAGCAGTGGCATAAATCACACCTGCATGTCGCCTGCTATCTCTCACAAATATAAGCACGATTTGGAGTTTAATAAGTTTGGAAAAATTATTTTTATGTTTTTAAATTATTAGTATTAGTAGTAGTATTAGTAGTAGTAGCAGTAAAGCCACCAAATTGTCGTTTTTGATTAATATTAATATTAAAGCTAATAAAACTGTTTTCTAATTGTTGTTGTTATTATTATCATCATCAAATCTAGTAGAACTGCCACCTAATTGTTTTGAATTATTATTATTGTTGTTGTTTTTAAGTTAATTAAGTTTTATAATTAAAAAAAAATATATATTTTAAGTTTTATAATTGCTTTTTTAAATTATTAAAGCTAGTGAAAAAAATTGTTTTCTAATTGTTTTAATTATTATTATTATTATTTTTATTATTATTAAGGTAGTAAAACTACTATTTTATAATTGTTTTTTAAATTATAATTATTATTATTTATTTTTCAAACTAGTGAAACTGCTGATTTGATTTATAGTAATAATAATAATTATTATTAATCAAAATTGTTCTAAAAGGGAGCTGAAAATCCACTTTGGCCTGAATGAAACTAGATTTCAGGGCTCTTTGTGTGTCGGCTCTGTCTTCATTTGTCTCTAGATAAAGCATTTTTACCCATATGCACAGTTATTTTGGTATCCATAGTTTCCATCTGAATACCATAGTTACTGTGGTTATTTTTATTTCACTAAAGCATCAACTGTTATCAAAACAAAAATAAATCAAAAGCTTTTTTTAAATTAGCTTTTCACCTTTGTCACGCCAACATCAAAGTTTGTTTATGAACTTTACTTATCTAGATTGCATTAATGTGTTACTGAATTAAAGGGTTAGTGTACCCAAAAGTGCTAGAATGGGAGTAGGCAGGTGTTTTTGTTCAACAGTCCAAAATTAGTCACATAAAGTGCGCGCATCCATAATAAAATGTGCCTCACATGGCTCCGGGGGGTGAATAAAGGCCTCCTGTAAGAAAAATATCCACATTTTAAACGTTATAAATACTTTTCTCTCTTCTGCTGACTGTCGTACGTGGAAGCCGTTCTGGCGGATGATGTAGGATGTATGCATCACGTAAGCGCCGTTGATTTGTGATGAAGGCAGAGGAGAGAACAAAACAAAATGCCAGTCACAAATTAGAAGCACAAAACGAGTATTTGTAAAGAAAAATGTTGGAGGATTTCAATATAAGCCAAGAGGAGACTGGCTTTCTTTTGCTAAAGTAAGAAAACTTTGCTTCCTTTGCTCCTGTATACAAACTCACAAGACTATTACGGATGTGCGCACTTTATTTGACCTCTTTTGGACTGTTAACCAAAAACACCCACCTACTCTCATTCTAACGGTTGGAAGAGCTAGGATAATTTTTAATATAGCTCCAACTGGATTCGTCTGAAAGAAGAAAATCATATACACCTAGGTTGCATTGAGGGTGAGTAAAACATGGGCTAATTTGCATTTTTGGGTGAACACCCTTTAAAGAGGTCATATGATTCGATTTAAATTTTTCCTTTCTCTTTGGAGTGTAACAAGCTCTTGGTGCATAGAGAAGATCTGTAAAGTTGCAAAGACTAAAGTCTCAAATCCAAAGAGATATTCTTTATAAAAGTTAAGACTCGTCCATGCCCCCTGAAACGGCTCGTTCTAACACGCCCCCATATATCTACGTCAGTATGTGGGAAGATTTGCATAACACCGCCCAGATGTTCACGCAAAGAAAGAAGGGGTACCTTTTATTCTCGTTGTAGTTTAGTATTGTTGTTGCCACCGCCGCATGTCGTAGTTTCGCACTGTGAAAGCGAAACTACTTTGTTTGGCCTTCCAAAAGAGGACGATGTCCACTTTGTCATGCCTGGAGCTGATCAGTGCTGGTCGCTGAGGAAATACATCAACTTTGCTTTCACCGTGGACGAAGCGGAGTCCAGCCCAGGGTCATTACATGTGGTTGCCGCAAACCCAATGGATGCTCCTTCGTAGAATCCGCCGACCGCGCCATACTCAAGGCCGCCCGCCTCTGCTCACTCAAGACGGCCTCGGTGTGTGACGCTGTTTCATTGAGAAAGTGAAACTACTTTGTTTTTTCCTTCCAAAAGAAGACACGATTAGAAATCATGTTTATATCACGTTTATAATGGGTTTAATGTTTATGTCTCGTCGCTCCGGCCAGACAGGGCATCATAGTATGTTAAGGGGCGTAACATTTCCGTCCCTCGCTTGAGGCATTCGGCCAATCACAATGCACCGGATAGCTGGCCAATCAGAGCACACCTCGCTTTTCAGAACAATGAGCTTTCTAGAAATCGATGTGTTTCAGAAGGTGGGGCATAGAGGAGAAACTATAATGTACAGTATGTGGAAAATGTGTTTTTTTAACCTTAAACCACATTAACACTTTTCTTTACACCAAATACACAAAATAATGTTCTTTTTAGCAGCATCATATGACCCCTTTAACTTTGACAGTACTAGGTTGTACACAAGAGACATTCACTCATGAGTTTCAGTCTGACATGTTTATCCACCTCTGTAATTGATAAGATATAATCAGTCCTGATTATTGACTGTTTTGAAACAATCCGATAGTGCAGATAATTGCTTTTATTAGCCGATACATTGGTGCATTCCTAATTTTCCTTCGAATTGTTGAGTGCATTGATTCCTTACAGATTATTACTGCAGAAGTGTGAGAGATTCACACAGAAGACTCCTACCTCTGTTTCAGTCAAGGACTCGCATTCATTGTCAGGGTCTCTTGATTTACCTTAACACAGAGAAAGATGA
The DNA here is from genome assembly GCA_024542945.1 of allo-octoploid hybrid of Carassius auratus x Cyprinus carpio. Classification (NCBI taxonomy): domain Eukaryota; kingdom Metazoa; phylum Chordata; class Actinopteri; order Cypriniformes; species allo-octoploid hybrid of Carassius auratus x Cyprinus carpio. Next base: position 21,908,553 of record CM045034.1, read on the forward strand.
CAGATTAGCGAACCTGCAGCTGCTTTCAAACAGCTCTGATAACATCAGCTGCGTCTCTCTAGCGATTCAGATAGATTGGTGATTTGGAGATGGAAAGTCAGAATAAAATATCCTTTGCTGCAAAATAAGCCCACCAATTTAATGCTGACTGGTTAGTTCAGTATAAGTGTTTGTATGCTGATGGAAGTAGGTCAGATTGTCATTAACATGCATGTGTTTATCTGTGTTTTTTGGCTTGTTGTACAACATTTTTCTGACTGGACTCAATAAAAATCAAACAGAGTTCACACAGTTTAGCAGAATAAACTGACTGCAGATTGTTTAATCATGCTAGCATCCTGTTAAAACATGCTATCGTGTTAAATCATGCTAGCAATATACTAAATCATGCTAAATAATGCTAGCAACATGTTAAAACATGCAAACAATGCTGTATATCATGTTAGCAACATGCTAAAATGTGTTGCAACTTTAAAACAACACATACTGATGGAAGTCCACGTTAAAGTGTGTTTATGTGTGTTTTCAAGACTGTTGTAGCCTACTTTCAGATTTTATGTTTTCTCTTGGATCTCTTAACAGATCAGGTCTTACACAAACAAACAGAGTACATGTCACACTCAACTTAGCAGAATAAACTGACTGCAAACTCTTTAATCATGCTAGCAACATGTTAAAGCATGCTAACAACGTGCTAAATCATGCAAAAACATGCCAGCAACATGCTATAATGTTAGCAACATGTTAAAACATAGGTCGAATTGTCATGCATTTGTTTGTCTGTGTCTTGTGGCTTTCATATCGAATGCTATATGATAAAAAAAAGTTCATTTCACACTTAACTTAGCAGAATAAACAGACTGTATCATGCTAGCAACATGTTAAAAAATGCTAACAATGTGCCAAATCATGCTCGCAAAATGCTAAAATCTTTTAGCAACATGTTAAAACATGCTAGCAACATACTAATTCAAGCTAGCTACATGTTAAAACATGCTAATGTGTTGAATTATGCTGGCAACATGATAAATAATGCTAGCAACATACAAGCTAGCAACATGTTATAACGTTATCATGTTAAATCATGCTAGCAACATGCTTTATAATGCTAGCAAACAACTAACAATGGCTAAAGGCTAACAATGCTAAACCATGCTTGCAAAATGCTGAAATGTGTTAACAACGTTATAACATGACAGCAACGGCTAAATCAAGTTAGCAACAACTAAACATGTTAAAACAAGCTATCATTTTAAATCATTCTAGCAACATGTTAAGTAATGTAACATGTTAAAACATGCCAACAATATGTGTAATCTTGTTAATAACATGCTAAAATGTGATAGCAACATGTTAAACATGGGAGGATTGTCATTTAACATGCACATGTTTATTATCTGTGTTGTCTGGCTTGTTGTATGAAATCTTTCAAACTGGAGTCTATATGATAAAACACAAAGGAACAGAGAATGTTTCACACTCAGCTATAGCAGAATAAGCTGACTGCAAATTCTTTAATTCATGTCAATCCATTAACTCACAAATGCCATGAGAGTTAATTATTGCCGTGTGTTTGTAACTCGCTCTTCCTGTTTCATAGACAGGGACGAATACAGTGAATATTTGCCTTGATACACACACACACACACACACACACACACACACACACACACACACACACACACACACACACACACATATATATATATATATATATATATATATATATATTTAATTATTATTTAAGGGAAATGGTTAATTACTCAAAGGTGCGACTTACCCCACGACCAACTCTAATGACAGAGTTAATTTTCTGTCCGTTAACGAGAAATGCTTCCAGTGTTGTTGAGGCTAATGAGAAAGTGTAATCAATGCATGCTTCACTTCAGTGCTCTGCCTTCTGGAAAATCTAGTATTATAGATTGGGCTGAATATACGTTTAAAATTACAGTGCAAAGACAGTGTCCTATTTTAGGATTTCATATTTTGCAAGAATTATTCTCATTTGCAAGTATTACCCCCCCCCCCCCCACACACACAAACATACACACAAAAAAATTAATTTATTATGTTTATTTAATGTATATTTTTATTTTATTTTTTTAGTTTGTTTTAATTAATAATTTTTAATTGATTTGTATTTAAAATATTTTAACACTTTAGACTGTTATAATTATCCAGTAATTTTACACTGAAAAGTGTGTAGAACAGTTATTAACAGTTTTATCTGAGTGTGATTGAAATTTATATTTTATAAATGTATGACATACAAAATTATTAACATATTATTAATTTTATACACTACATATTTATATACATATTTTATACAAATGCATGTAATTATTATAGCTAATTGGGGTTAAAAATATGAAAAAAAAAAAAATACTAGAAACCATTTTCATTTAAAATATTTTTTTAAATATGAAATGTTTTACAATGTAGGTTTTTTTTGTATTATTTTTTTCAATGAATGTTAAGTTTACAAATAATACTTAGAAATTATATAGCTGTAATGCCACTTCAAAACAACTATAAATTCACAATAAAATGGCTAATTAATTCAAAATATCACTGATAGGTTTGCTATTTTCAACGCATCGATATGATATCCTTATTATTGAGCCCTGCTTATGCTTTAAGAGCGATGTGGATGTAAATGCACAGACTAGCAGTGAGCCTCATGCTTGTTTATCGGCAAAGTGTCAGGCGCGTCATTTCATCAATCATTCAAGGTCTGCTGAAAAGGTCAATTACACTATTTTGTGCACGATTAAGCAAACGGCACAGCAACAGATACGTTCAGAGGTTCACAATGTATCCTTAATACATTCAGCGGCTAAATTAATTCTTATTTTAATTGCACGTAAAGCAGGAAACCAGGAAATATGTGGTGGGTGCATTCACTCAGCTCTTCTGGAGTTTTTTGCAGACGAGTGCGGATGAATATTCATGAGCAGTTGCTTTGTCAGGTTTTGAGAGTTTGAGTGACAGCTGGCCCTGCCCAGCAGCTTTTGCATCTTTTTGCATTTGCTGGTGATGAATATTAATAAGCACCTGTCAGCGTCCGAACGCAGCAGGTCGTTAGGGCTGATTATGAGAGTTTACCACACACACCTGTCAGCCAAACAACTTGACCGCACTATTTTTTTTATTTATTTTTTTTGTGCTGGCAGTAATTTACTTTTGTTCATTAACACAAAAAACATACGTTTTAATTACTATTTTAAGTTTGTATGTATATTCCTAATTTAAATGCAACAATTCCAAACTATTATTTTTAATGTATTGTGTTTATTTTTAATACTTTTTTTATTAATAGTTTTTTTTATTTGTGTGTTTGTGTGTGTGTAAATAAATTACTTTAAAAATAGGTTTAATGAAAAAGATATTCAACTAAATTAGATATATTTGAAAAAGAATGTCATATTATAATTTACATATTATTATAAATTATTATACATTTTAAATTATTATTGACCCCATATGACATTTATCAGTATTTTACATGATTTTAAAAAAGAATAATAATTCATTATATGCCTGGAAATCACAAAGTTAAACTTCCCTGATATTTTCAGTAAAATGTATGAATTAATACTTTTTAATAAGAATATTTTTCAATCAGCTTTAATCAGAGTGTCTTTAATAAATAGTGACATTGTATGTATTTATTTAGTTATAAAATTGTGTAGATATATATTTTTAAATATCTGATATATATATATATATATAATCTAAGAATCTAAAAATACTATTATCATCTTAATTGTACTAAAATATTGCTGTTGGAATTACAGAAATAATTTAGTGAAACATCTGAAGACATTATAGTAATGTGTTTTTTTTAATGGAAATGTATATATTATACCGACTGTATATAAAAGCTGTGTGTAAGATTGTCCCTCTAGCTGTGTTTGTCTGCATCAGTGAGTCTGTGTCAATCAGGCATCTGTTCATCTTCTCAGGCTGAGCTTTGAAGCATCTTGGGTGAAGCTCAGATCACAGACCCATCCTCTCGTTTAGACTCTGCCAAACGAATGGTACTCAACAGATGACCAGGAGATGCTGAAGACTTAAGAAAAACTGGAACAAAGCGCTTAACCCATTAATGCTCACAGAGTCAAATAAAAGATTGACGAGTCACACAGTGTATTTTTTGCATGCACAGATGATGTAAATAGATTAAAATAAATAAATAAACGCACTAAAAAAGAAAACTGATGACTGGAATAATAGCCTCTGAAAATTCTGATTTGTCATTACAGAAAAAAAAGTAAAATTTATTCAAATAGAAAACATTTGAACTGGAATAGTATTTCACAATATTGAATAATTTTAATAAAATAATTGTAAAAATATTTTATCAAATAAATTCAGCCTTGGTAAATATGAGACTTTAAAAACCTAACTAAAGATTAAAAAATCTTACTGAACCCATACATTATTTTGAGTGATTCAAATGAACTGAGCTAATTTTCTTACCAATAAACTTTAACTGTTTTAAACCCGAGACACTATTAAAACGAATACCATTAAAATGCGATCACACGCTCATGAGTCTCAAAACTAGTGTAATGACATGCTCTTATGGAAATTTAATCAGCAAATGAAAAGCACATTACATGCATCGCGATATTCATGATGTTGCTTAAATATGTATTACCAGCAAATTGTTGTGAATATTAAATATTTATAATCCAGCCCTAATAGTTTCCCCAAAACAGATGGAAAAAGAATGAGAGTGATAGGGCTTCAGCAAATTTACTTGTCTTCGAGTTTAAATGAATTAAAGGCAGGACTAATAATAAGACACAGGAAAAACCTGAAAGAAGAAAGGCCAAAAATGCTGAAAAATTGCTGTGATTGTTGCATGAGAGAAGAGAAGCTTTCAGAGTTTGAGAATCATTACCACTTTATTCAAAGAGGAGCTTTAAACCTGCTCAAGAGAGACAGAGAGACGTAAGACAGGGTTATTATAGCCAACTAAACCATAAAACAGTTTTATTACTACTTAAATGTTAATTATAATGGAATAAAATATTAAAAACATTATTTTAAAATATATTAAACTTATTTTATTTCAACTAATTGGCATGGACATTTATTTTTTCATTTTCATTTAGTTTAATTTAAATAAATTAATCTAAAAACTATAGACATATTTAAAATATTTTTTTTTTACAATTTTTATATAATTTTAATAAAAATGCCAAAAGCACAACAAAATAAATAAACCTGAAATAAAATCAAAATAAAAACAGAAAATATCAAATAGAAACTAATTTAAAATATTTGTAATTATAATAGTATATTAACAATACTAAAATAGAACTGCTGCAATAAAAAAAAACAAAAAAAAAAAACTTTCAGCTAGTTGCCAAGGTAATATTTTTTATTTGTGTTTAGTTTTACTTGCAATAAAATAACTAAAACTAAAACTAAAATATAAAATTAATAAAAACTATATAGACATATTAAAAACAATATTGCACAAAAAAATGGCTAAAACTTTAATTAAATTTCGCATAAAAGCAGAATATGTCAAATAAGAAATTATTTACTAACTAATATAAAATATCAAATTTAAAAACGAAATTTTATAATATTTAAATATTAATTAAAAACTATTAATATCTCAGTGATACTAAAATAACACCCCTGCATCATGTGACATTTTTGTTGTTATTAAAATAAAATAAACTTAATCTGAAATAATAAAAATATTGCTTGTTTTATTTTAGCTTATTGCCAAGGCATAATTTCTCATTTTCATTTAACTTATACTAAAATTACTACAATTGAAAAAATTAATAATAATACTTGTAAAGACATCTAAAAAAACTTTAATCACAATTAATAGCTTTAACTAAAATTTAAATGAAAACTAATTCAAAATGTAAATGAAAACTGTAATAGTATCTGAGTGATACTCATATTACTGTACACTGCTGCATGCAAGAGTCAGATTATGAGAAAAGAATCCTTGCACAGACCTTACTGTAGATACAGTGAAATATGTGCGTATGAGGGCTAGTGTTTCTGAAATCTATGACAGGCTGAAGCGGAGCTGCATAAGTTGTGTATATGTGTGTGTCTGCCGCTGGGAAGCCCAGGTGTCTGATGGTAATTAAATCAGGAGAGTGTTGAGCTGCTCTCTGTCTCCTGCAGCTGTAATGTCAGAGTGACGTGTGATGCTCATCCTCAGCGTCTCATCTGTGCTCCAGCAGGAAAGTCAGCATCATCCTGGACCTTGTGCACACAAAATATCAGAAGAAAAGTCCTGGCAACATATGCTTTTCCATTACTTGAACTCAAAATAATTTCAGAATTTTTTAAGTTATACAAGATTTAACCCAGTTTCATAGAAGACTTTAATATAATTATGTTGAAATGGCTTTGCTGTATAAACATTTTTCACAAACATTTGCTAAGAAACTGATCTAAACATAAAATAGAAAAATTTAAATGGTATTTTATTGTAAAACATAATCCAATAATCTTTGCTACTTCAAAAAGAAAAAAAGAAAAAAAAGAATGTATATATATATATATATATATATATATATATATATATGAATGTATGTATAGTGCACAACCAGTTTAATTCACTTAAACATTTGCAAAAAGTGAAAAAGTTTTTTTATTTGTAAAACATACTCTAAACAAAAACAAAACATACAACAAAAAGTTATGTGAGATTCAGCACTATTTTTAAAGTCTGTTTCATATAATTAAAATTAATTGAAAAAAAATGAGTTGAAATGACTAAAAAAAGGTTGTAGAAACAATTACAAAGAATTTTGAACAACTGAAATAATATTTTGTTGTAAAATATAGTAATCTTTGTTTTGCTTGCAACTTTTAAAAACAGTGTACAACCATATGATAAGAATTAAAAAAATGATAAAAGTCTTGGCTACGTATCTTATTACGTTACCTCAAAATAATTTAAACATGTTTAACTTTGTTTTTAAGTGAACTTTAATATAGGAGTTGAAATTACGGCCAATTTAAATATACATAAAAATGTAAAGCTGTAGCTGAACTGAAGTTTTTGAGTTTTTTTGACTGGGATATTTTCTGCAGTGTAAGGTCACTTGGCATTACTGATTATATAAAGCTTTTAATCCATGAGTGAATCCATCTCAGTGAGTCTATAATCAGTCCTTTACCCTTAACAGAATCATTATCATTATATGTGGGGCATTTAAATATATTATCAAGACCTTCTTCATTTAATGGATTTTATCACCTTTCGAGAGATGAACATTATTGTGCTGTGGATAATGGACTATTGAATATAATTCAGTGAGATTAATCATTTATATGGGGGTTAGTTTGATGTATACTTGAACCTGAGCTGCGTTTCTCTTTGCCTACCATTTTTTTTCTAAAGAAATGATATATATTTATCATTTAGTTTTATCATTTATTTAGACAAAATTATATGCAAAATAGCGTTATTTTAGTATTACTGAGATAGTATTGTTTTTAATAAAAATTTTATATTTTTTTATTTCATGTTAATTTTAGTTAATGTTTTAGGAATGACCTTGTGCTTTTTCATTTTAATTATTTATTTTTATTTCGCTATATTTAAGTTATTTTAGTACGGCAAGTTAAACTAAATGAAAATGAGAAATGTTGCCTTGGGAAATATCTGAAATAAAATAAGTCTTTTTTTTTTAATATTTTATTTAATTTTATTTCAGTTAAGATTTATTTGATTTAAAAGTAACAAAAATATTATTATAGTTTTAGTTTTAGTTAACTATACTATAATAACCCTGAGGAAAAATACTATATATTCATTAAAACTAATTTAGACAAAATAGTATATATGTACTTTATTAAGACAAAATTGTAGGCTAATGTAATTTTATTGGTTTTGGAAATAACATAAAAACATATTGTTTTGTCTTAATAAATGATGTAAATCATACTTTTAGATGCATTTTTTTTATACTGTTACTACAGTTTTGCGTAGTGCCTCCTCTCTTAACCACGTTAAATCACTTGTAATGTGTGGCGTATTGCTTCTCACATCTGTCATGTTGTGCTGCTTTGTTCCTGAATTAAACTTTCTCCGTGTGTGATGCAAGTTTCTGCTGCTCGGTGTGACAGCAGGTTTATTATGATGCATCACCAGCAACTACCGTCATATTCTGATGCAATGACAGCTGTACTGACCCGAGTCCTGACGGCCCTCTGCTTCAGCAGAGAAAGACCAAAACACAGCTTTTTTAGGAAAGTGTCACACCTTGCAATTGAGTGTGTGCTCAGCGCTGAGAGTGCGGCGGTTTAATGTCAAGATATGCCTGAAGATGACAGCGCAGTTGTTAGCTTTTGTTTTTAATGGTTTTAGCACTACTCGAGCAGAAAAACCTGTCGTGCTCTACAGCTACAACAGAGGAAGAAACAATACATACAAAAGGGAAATAAAACAGACCTGACTTTATTAGCCTTGCTCTCAATGAGTCAGTAAACTGCTGACAGCAAACAACTCTTCGTGTGTTTAAACATGCTGCTGTTCATTTTCTCACTCATCATTAGGTGTGACAGTAATGGTTTAATGAGAGCATGTAGTATTCACACTCATTAGGATGTGCATCCGCTTAGATTAAGATCAGCTCCCAGAAGGCCTATAAACAGACCTTTACTCAATTAAAGCTTGCCAGGAGGAAATTATGCCCATCATGGTGGCATTTTTCCACAGGTTTTGTTGCTAGAAAGATCCATAGGTTTCTGTTAGTGCTCTTTAACGATGCAACAACTCATGGATAAACTAATCGTTAAAATAAATGCCACCGAATTTCATGATCGATCAGTTGAGACTTTTGCAGTGTGCACGCATGGGAAAATCTGTCAGAGAATGTAAAGTAAACAGTAAAAATATTCATTTATTTTTAAATGAACACTCATATATACTGCTCAGTGCTCACAGAAGTAAAGACCTATTTTTGGACTTTCATATTGAAGCCGAACAGAGCTGTGTAACATGGCAGTAGCATCTCTGGAGATTTAATAAAAGTTCAAAGTCGGAAGTGCCACACTCTCTGCTGACATCTCACCTTCAAAGCGTGATGGATCTGTGGTGCTTTCCAGGAAAGTAGGACTGCTTGTGCTCAGTGACCCAAAGTTAAACGGTAATGAGACATCAGCAGGGAGCTGTTCAAATCCATGACTTGCAAGACTGATCTTTCTTTTCTCTTATCTTTCATTGCAGAATAAGGTGCTGAACATTGATGGTGTGAGAGTTAAACTACAGGTGAGCATCATTTTCTGCATGCAACTTTTTAATGATAGCTTAAAGGAATAGTTCACCTAAAAATGAACATCTGCCAAAAAAGTCATCACCTTCAGGCCATGCAAGATGTAGATGAGTTTATTTCTTCATCAGATTTGGAGAAATGTAGCATTGCATCACTAATGGATGCTCAGCAGTGAATGGGTGCCGTCAGAATGAGAGTCCAAACAGCTGATAAAAAAACATCACAATAATCCACAAGTAATCCACAGCACTCCAGTCAATCTTTAGAAGCCAAAAGCTGCATGTTTGTAAGAAACAAATCCATCATTAAGACGTTTTTAACTAAAATACAAGTCCATAATCCATAATAACGCTCATGTACCATTTTAACTTTTTGTAAAGTACTATGAATATTACGAATGAAATCACTTACTAATGCTCATACTTTTAATATAACATGCTTTTAAATTTGATATCATCTGTGTATCATCTCAATAAACTCTTGAGTAATTAGATGATTTAATTACCTAATTTCAAAGCAACTCCAATTATCTGTGCTGTTTTAAATACTAAGGTGATACATTTGGATGTTCCCATGTTGCTTCGCTCCCTCTGGCTAATATTGACTACGTAAACAATGAACGCACATCTCCAGTATCAGCTCTAATGAGAGTTTAACGAGGCTGTCATTAATCTTTAACGCTCCATTAGCCACATGCCTCGCACTTAGTGAATGGAAACACACAGATTCGACTGCGTGTTTGATTTAACCAGACAGACAGCTTCATAACCCACTCACCTGCACACATAATCATAGAATAGCTTCACAGTAGATAGTTTTTAAGGCCGTCACTGTAATTATTGTGGACCGCTGAACAGGGTGAGCGGTTGATAGGTGAATTAATGTTGATAGGGATTATTAAAGAACGCTGTGTCAGGTCAAATGTGCAAACATCTCAAAGTGAAACTAATCTTCCCACATGCTTACGTTGTGAATCCGTGTTTTCACACATCAGGATTGGGCTTCATTACTGAGGCTGTGCATGTATCTCATTTTTAAAGTATTAGTTCACCCCAAAATACTTTAATTTAATTTATGTAAAAAAAAAAAAGCTGAGAAAAGAGATTCTGTTTGAATCAGATGTAAAACAGTTTGTTCTTTTTCTTTGGTGGCTCTGTTTGTTTTAGAAATTGCTCTTATTGTGTGCAACGTGCTTGAGTTTGAGACACAAAAGCATGTTTATCTTTCTCAAAATGTTTAAAACATAAACTTTGGAATATAGTATCTTAGTTTAATGTCTTGACAAGTTTGGATTTCTGAGACGCAGAAGCTTAGAGCTGGCATCCGATTTAAAAAATCAATTACTCATTTTTATTCATAAGTTCACACTTCATATTGGCTTCAGAGACTCACCATTGTGTTGTTATTTTTAATTATTTAAAATGCAAAAAATTTACATTTAAATTTATGCATTTGTCAGACAGTTTTATTGGAAGTGATTTACATTGCATTCAAGGCATTAATCATAAATCAGTTTTTTGGATTTTTCAAACCCATGACCTTTGGGTTGCTAGTGTTGTACTATTAAAAATATAGATTCCAAAAGAGGGTTTTCACAGTCATGCCATTAATGAGGTATTTTTAGTGAACTATTATTAATGAACTATTATGTGCTCACCCTCGGGCCATCCAAGATGTAGATGGGTTTGTTTCTTCATCAGATTTGGAGAAATGTATTCCATCACTTGCTCAGCAATGGATCCTTTGCAGTGAATGGGTGCCGTCAGAATGAGAGTTAATTGTTAATGCTTTAGAAGTCAAAAGCTGTGTTTGCAAGAAACAAATCCATCAAGACTTTAACTAAAATAGGAATCCATAATCCATAATCCATTAATATTTCCATTTACAGTATTCATTTGGCAGATGCTTTTATCTAAAGATGATCATAAGAAATTTTTTGAAATGGTAAAAGCTAGGACAGGAAGGGATAGAAAAGTAAAGTGAATAGAAAAAGTAAAAGCATAGAATTTATTTTTATTTATTTTATGAAGGGTAGTTAGATGCTCAGATGAGTTTTCAATTGTTTACATTTACATTTAATCATTTAGCAGATGCTTTTATCCAAAGCAACTTACAAATGTGGAGAACAATAGAAGCAATCAGACAAACGAGAGAGCAACAGTATGCAAGTGCTGTGACAAGTCTCAGTTAGTCTAGCACTGTACACATAGCTAGGTTTTTTTAATAGAATAGAATAGAATAGAATAGAATAGAATAGAATAGAATAGAATAGGTAAGTGCTAATATTAGTTCATCAGGTGCTGGCGAAAAAGATGTGTCTAGACGGTTTTTGAAAATGGCCAAAGATTCAGCAGTTCTAATTGACATCTGGAGGTCATTCCATCAGCCGACACCGTCCAGGAAAAGGTCCGTGATAGTGATTTTGTGCTTCTTTGGGATGGCACCACAAGGCGTTGTTCACTTGCAGAACGCAAGCTTCTGGAGGGCACATAAGTTTGAACTAGTGAGTTTAGGTATATTGGTGCAGCACCAGTTGTTGTCTTGTATGCAAACATCAGTACCTTGAATTTAATGCGAGCAGCTACTGGTAGTCAGTGTAAACTGATGAAAAGAGGTGTAACGTGACTTTTTTCAGCACGTTAAAGACCACTCTCACTGCTGCATTCTGGATCAGTTGCCTAGGCTTTATAGTACATGTGGGAAGGCTCACCAAGAGAGCTTTACAATAGTCCTGTCTGAAGAGAACAAGACAAGGAGTTGTGCAACTTGATCTGATAGGAAGGGTCTAATCTTGCAAGCACCTGTGCTAAGTGCTGGGTTGAGACGACGAGCAGTTCTGTCTTAGCAAGGCTGAGTTGAAGGTAATGGTCCTTTATTCAGCTAGAAATGTCTCTCAGACAGGTTGTAATGCAAACAGCTACCGTCAGATCATCTGGTTGGAATGAGAAGTAGAGTTGAGTGTCATCAGCATAGCAGTGATAAGAAAAGCCATGCTTCTGAATGACAGATCCTAATGATGACATGTAGATAGAGAAGAGAAGAGGTCCAAGCACTGAGCCTTGAGGAACCCCAGTAGCAAGAAGTTGTGATTAAGAAACCTCTACCCTCCAAGACCCTTCCTTAAAGACCTACCTGAGAGGTAAGACATGAACCATTGGAGTGCGGTTCCTGAGATCTTTATGATGGTGGGCAGGAGGATCTGGTGGTTAACTGTGTCAAAAGCAGCAGACAGATCTAGCCAGATGTGTACAGAGGATTTGAAAGCTGCTCTTGCCAGTCTCAGGGCTGAGTGGCCGCTTTTGAAGCCAAACCAGTTGTTATCCAGGAGGTTGTTCTGTGGAAGGAACATAGAGAATTGGTTGAAGACAACTCACTCAAGTGTCTTTGCAGTGAACGGAAGAAGGGATGCCGGTCTGTAGTTTTCTAAAAGTGCTGGATTTAGAAAGGGTTTCTTAAGCAGTGGGCTTACATGAGCCTGCTTAAATGCTGTGGGAAATGTACCAGAGTGAAGAGAGGTGTTGATTATGTGAGTAAGCGCAGGTATGACTGAAGAAGAAATGGCCTGAAGTATGTAAGTGGGGATAGGATCAAGTGGACAGGTACTAGGATGATTGGAAAAGGATAAGTTTGGAAACGTCCAGCTCAGAGAGTGGAAAGAAGGAGGAGAGAGTGAGTGTGTATTTGTCGTTATGTCGTTTGTGGTGTGGAGAATTGGTCATTGATGTTTCTTGTTTTATTTATGAAGAATATTGCAAAGTCATCAGCTCTAAGAGTGGATGAAGGAGGAGGGAGAGGAGGACAGAGAAGAGAAGAGAAAGTTTTTTAAAGTGTGCAAGAATCAGAACAGTTGTTAATTTTGTAGTGGTAGTATGTCGTTTTAGCAGTGTAGACATTGGCAGAAAAGGAAGAGAGGAGTGACTGATACACACTAAGGTCAGTCAAGTTTTTTAATTTGCACCATTCCCTCTCTGTAGCCCTGAGTCTAGAGCGATGTTCACAGAGAACATCGGTCAGCCAGGGGACAGAGGGGGTAGTACGTGCTGGTCTGGATGAAAGGGGGCAAAAGTTGTGTAAGCAAGATATTAGAGTGGAGCAGAGAGTGTCAGTAGTACTGTTTGTGTCCAATGCTGAAAACTGAGAGGGTGAAGGAAGTGAGGATGAAACCATAGAGCAGGGTCAGCAAGTAAGTTTGGCATCGGGGCCAAAAAAAAAAATTGCTACTAGATGGCAGGCCAGAACTTAGTCAAAGGATAATTTCATTAATTTATTTAATAATGTATTGATGAAATATGCAACTGGAATTGCCTGTGACAGACTGTTATAGTGTCCTTTGTAACTGGTAGTGAGCTGTTACTCTGTGTTAAATCCTGTAGTCATTAACAAAAAGCCACATTTGTGTGGCGGTATGTGAGTGGAGTGGAGCGTCAACAATTTCCCCTCCGCTCCAGCTCCGCTCCGGGTTCACCATTTCCCGCTTCCGCTCCAGTTCTTGTTCACTGATATCAGAAACACCGCTCCGCCTTCGCTCCATGTCTAAAGTATTTCAGTATGTTTGAAATAGCTCAGTTCTGTTCATAACGTATATAAAAAATAAAATAAAATAATAGGAGAGTTTCAAAGTGCATTATTGGAATACTAGTGTGAAAACTTGTTCCTATGACAAGCTAATAACTTGGCTGTCAGCAATAAAAGGTATAATTGCTGCTTTTTTTGGTGCAAATTTTGTTTGAGATGAAAACAACAGTATGTTTTTGTCAGTTATTCTACCTACGGATCGATGCTTTTCTTACAGATTTCTGCTCATTTGAAACCGAATACAGATGAAGTAGTGATGTATTACATTTGTTTGAATGCATTATTGAGAGAGCAACTGCGTGTGAATAAGTGTTGTAATACTTGTTTGAATCATGCTTTCAGCTGACAATATATATATCTAGAAGTAACAAACAAATTGCTTGAGAACTATAACTTCCCGCTCATGTCCATTGCCGTGATCATAGCCTTTGAGTGATCCTTCTCTATCAAGCTAGCTAAATATGTTTAACGTGTGAATTCTTGCTAAGTATGCAGTTATATTACGGGTTGTTGACATGAATTGTATTCGTGGCAGAGCGGTGGTGGAGTGCTCTTGGAGTGAGTGAAAACATGACGCTCCGACTTTTAAAAAATGCTCCTCGCTCCAGTCAAAATCACACCACTCCACTCTCCGCTCACATACTCTGATTGTGATTGTGAGTAACTGTTGCTGTCATGATGGATATGTTTCAGAACCAGCCGCTAACAAAATAATCTGGCTGCAGGCCGCCTGTTCCCGACCACTGCCATAGAGGATAGGCGAGAGGGAGAGAGTGAACATAGGTTATGCCAAAAGGTGACCTGCGGAAGAGTGTGTGCTATGTCAGGAGTTAGTGTGAGGTTAGAAGTAATAAAGAAGTGGTCTGAGGTGTGTAATGGAGCAACTAAAGTGTTGTCAGTGGAGCAATAGCGTGTGTAGATGAGGTCCAGTTGGTTACCTGATTTGTGAGTAGCCGTAGTAGACACTCGTCTGAGATCAAATGAGGCGAGCAGAGTGTTGAAGTCAGCAGCCTGGGGTTTTTCTAGGTAGATATTGAAGTCACAGAGCAGTACCAGAGGAGTATCATCCTCAGAAAAGTTTGATAGTAACACATCCAACTCCTCCAAGAAGTTACCCAGTTGACCCAGGGGGACGATAAACAACCACAAAGTGGATTTTAAAAGGGTGGGTAATAGTAATTGCATGTGATTCAAATGAACTGTTGCCTGTAATAGATGGTAGAAGATCAAATTTCCATTCATTTGAGATAATTAGACCAGTACCTTCACCCCTCCCAATCGTGTGAGGGGTGTGGGAAAAAGTTAAATTAGTGGAGAGGGTTGCAGGAGTGTCAGTGTCCTCGGGTTTGATCCAAGTCTCAGTTGGGGCCATGAGGTTGAGACCGGAACGAGTAACAATAGAAGAAATAAATTCTGCTTTGTTTACAGCAGACTGGCAGTTCCAGAGACCAAATGGAATAGAGAGTAAAGTAGTAAAGGACATAGGGACAGGCCGTAGATTATTAGGATTGGCCTGCCTCCAACGCACATAGTGAGTACAATTGTCTAAACAAGTATATGAGAACAAGCTGTACAAAAAGTAAAGAAAGGGGAGAAAAGCAATACTCAAGTGCCTTGTCGTTGTCCTTGCTCGGTGGAGACTTGCAGGTTAAGTCGATGGTCTTTACACCCGTCGGTCTTCACTCGAGGATGCTTCACACGAGGGCTGCCGCGGTGAACTAACCAATTTTATACTCGCCTGATTACTCGTTATTGAAGTCATCTGGCCATGCCTTACTACTTAGCAAACCGAAACTGGAAAGTCACGCAATATGCACAAGAACAAACGCAAAAACACAGTGTAAAATATTTTTTCCTAGCAACGACAACCGCACTAAAATCTAATGAGAGCAGAAAACAAAACACTTACAAACTGCTGTCCTCTTCTACTGCTCGACTGCTTCTTCTAACAAGTTTATTAAAGATTTTGAGGGATTTGGCTGTCCGGATGGAGTTAGGTAATTCCACCAACAGGATACAGTGAAAGAAAACATCCTTGAGAGTGATTTTGTGCCTCTCTGCAATAGGACCACAGAGTCGATACTCGTTTACTAACTGCAGGCTTCTGGAGGGGATGTCGATGCATAGGAGAGAGTGTAGGTAGGGGGTGCGCAGCCTATGGCAGTTCTGTAGGCAAGCACCAGTGACTTGAACTTGATGGGAGCCGTGACTGGATGCCAGTGCAGAGAAATGAGAAGCAGTGTGACATGGTCCCTCTTGGGCACATTAAAAACAAGATGTGCTGCTGCATTCTGAATCATTTGTTGAGGTCTGATTGCACATGTTGGAAGTCCAGCCAGAAAAGCATTGCTATAGCCCAGCCTAGAAATGACAAGGGCCTGGTCAAGAAGCTGTTTTTGCAACATGATCTTCAAAGGTCAGCTGATCATCAAGGATCATCCCAAGATTCCTGGCTGAACTCAGTGTTGATAATCCCAGTTGGATGGTAAACTGGTGCTGTAAAGATGAGAAGCTCTGTCTTTGCCAGGTCGAGCTGCAGGTGTTCTTCTTTCATCCTTGCTGAGACGTCCGTCAGGCAGTCTGAGATCCGAGCAGGTAATGTCATCTGAATTGAAATAAAGGTAGAGCTGTGTATTATCAGCATATAGCAGTGGTAGGAGAAACCATGTTCCTGAATGATGCATCCCAATGATTTAGTGTATATAGAGAAGAGAAGGGGTCCAAGAACTGATCCCTGAGGAATCCCAGTGACCAGTTGATGTGATTTGGATACCTCTCCTCCTCAAGCTACCCTGAAGGACCTGTGAGGTAAGACTCAAACCAGTGGAGTGCAGTTCCAGTGAAGCCCATCGATTAGAGGGTGAACAGAAGGATTTGATGATTAACATTGTTGAATGTGACAGATAGATCTAGCAGAATGAGAACTGAAGATTGGCTCTTGCACTCCATGGCACTTCAGTGACTGACAGCAAGGCGGTTTCATTTCAATGGCCATTTTTAAAATCCTCCTCAGTAATAATGCTTCCTATGGAGATAAAGTTGTCTGGTCTAAATCAGGTGAGAAATCTGCACAGATCAAGCACCATTTACAAGCCAAAACAGCTCTAAACAAATATGTGTGTGAATTTTGATGTGAGAGACAACAGGAGATGGACTTTTTCACTGGAGGAAGCATTGTTATA
This sequence comes from allo-octoploid hybrid of Carassius auratus x Cyprinus carpio, assembly GCA_024542945.1. Taxonomy (NCBI): domain Eukaryota; kingdom Metazoa; phylum Chordata; class Actinopteri; order Cypriniformes; species allo-octoploid hybrid of Carassius auratus x Cyprinus carpio. Next base: position 21,925,582 of record CM045034.1, read on the forward strand.
GATTATGGAATCATGTTTTAGCCGGAAGCAATGGTTTGAAGTTAATCTTAATGATGGATTTGTTTATTACAAACACATAGTTTTTGGCTTCTCAAGACGTTAATTGATAGACTGGAGTGGTGTGGACTACTGTGAAGTTTTTATCAGCTGTTTGAACTCTCATTCTGACATTTCTACATTTCTCCAAATCTGATGAAGAAACAAACTCACCTACATCTGGGATAGCCTGAGAGTCAGCACATTTTCAGCAAATGTTAATTTTCAGATAATCCATTCCTTTAAAAATTAAAATTAATGTACTGTATGTGCATATTATAAATCACAGAGTAATGAATCTGTTTGTCAGACAAAACTATTGCATGTTTTCAAATGACTTGGAGACATTTTTGATGCTTTTTTAATGCCTATTTGTATGTGTGTGTGTGTGTGTGTGTGTGTGTGTGTGCACATTATCTCCCAGTCTTTGTTAAAGTCAGGTTGTTCTGCTCATCAGCATTCATGTCTTCTCGCTCAGTTTCATCTGTGTGAACATGACCCTGGCCGACAGGTCTCTGCATGTGTGTGACAGGTGCTCTTATCAGGACGTGGATGGTGTAATAGGTCTCGACCTCACCCATAAATCCACATTCTTGTCCTCCACCTCACGCCATTACCACATCGGCTAATTAAAGCTTGTGCTCCTCTGCTTCACTTCAAGTGCTTTTATAGTGAAGAGTGAAACCCGATTTTATAGTGTGTGTGTGTGTGATGAATATATGAATGAAGCAGGTAATGTTTGTGTCTCCTCTTGCTCTGTAGATCTGGGATACGGCAGGACAGGAGCGATTCAGGAGCGTGACGCATGCCTACTACCGAGACGCTCACGGTGGGTTGCATTGTACTGCAAAAATCATTTTCTTTATCAAAAAAGTTACATAAATAGAGCAAAAAAGTGAGGTTGAAGAAAAATAAAAGAGTAATAAACAAGAAAAAAGAATTGCCTTGCAAATGGAGCAAGAAAAATCAAGTTACTTGAAATTTCTTGAAAATGATACAAAAAAAGTTTTTTTTTTTTTTTGTTACAGTTACAATCAGATTCTGAGTAGGAATTGCAATGTTATAATTATAGCAATGCTATAATTGATAGTCTCTGATATTGGAAATGGTTTGCCAGTGTTTTTCGCTAAAACGTATTTGATGCTTTTATTAATAGAATTCTAAAAAAGGCACATCCAAGCCATTTGTCACTCTATTTTGATCTATTTCTCCTTCACTTTATCACTCTCTTCCAGACTTTCATGCACATTGATGTATATATCAGATTTGTTAATATTTTTCATTAGACATTATGTGGCAACCTAACACAGCAGATTATTGTACAATTAAAATCATATTACCATGAACTGCACAGGCCTAACAAAAACTGACATGTTTATAACTGAATAGGAATGAATATGAAAATATATATTTTGTAAATGCACAAACAGCTGCAGAAAGAGATTTACTCATATACTCAATTTTTGTGTGTGTGTGTGTGTGTGTGTGTGTATTTGTGTTTGTTTTTACACAGTAATATTTGAATATGAATAAGACAATAGACATTTTGTCAATGCAAAGTGTGATTTACCTGTGAGCACAGAAAAATGATTATTCCCTCTGAATTAAGTTTATTTTTCTGACCTTGTTTTGATGTTTTGACTTGTTTTAATCTTAAACTCACATCATTTTTGGATTTATTTATTTTTCAGAAAACAAGACTTAGTAAGTAAAGTAATTTTGATTCTCAATTAAATGTATCTAGAATGTTTAGATATTTTTACTTGGGGAAAAAACAAAACAAGACAAAAATACTTGAACCCATTGTTGGTGTAATCTGAAACATATTTTCTTTTATCTCATGTAGTTTTGTTTTGAACTGAATAGCAATAAGAAAATATGAATTTTGCAAATGCATAAACATCAGTAGGAGTGCGATTTACCCTCAAACCCTTTTTGTGATGCAGTATGCGTCATATTTTCTTTTATGTTGTGTACTTTTGTTTGTTTGTGAGGATGAGGGCATGTCACGCATCTGTCTCATTTGGATGCTTCTGCAAGATGTCACATGAATTTGTGCTAAATACTTTCTGATTGCACCATTTGATGTTAACAACAAAAGAAATGGGAAGCGTTTTTCTAATACCTATTTATTGTGCCATCCTAACTGCACATGATTATATGGTTAGCAGCATTTCATTAATTGCATTCAGCATTGTTTGTCTGCTTTCAGAGCAGACCTCGGAACCCACCAGTTGAGATTCACTCATATGTGACTACCAAATTTCTCTCACATTTCCCATGTCATAAACATGATCTCCTGCCAAAACAACAACAGTGAATCCAAAGGAAGAAACAATGCTTTTATTTTAAGGCTTCTTGAAATTGTTATTTTTATTGGCACCAGCTCTACCAAGCCATCATAGTACTAAACTCGTAATAGCGATTGCATTTCAGATCATTTAAGATGCTGCGAAGATCACTTTATACTGAGCCTTTTGTGTAGCCAACAGAAAACATGATGCAAAATGGTGTTTATGTGCAAATTTTGTAGTAAATCACACTGAAGACATGTTTGGACATGTGCTATTAACTAAAACTAAAACTGAAACCAAAACTAAAAATATATAAATAAATAAATAAATTAAATAAATGTTGAAATAGGCCTATATATTTTTATTTATTAAAAAGTAATGTTTTAAATGTAACGTTTTGAACACTGAAAGATGATTTAAATGATATTATGAAACTAAAGCCATTGATTGATTCATTCAACTGATTTGTTCGAAACAGTGTTATTTTAGTTGCTATTATTGTTTTTATTAAGATCTGAAGTTTAATTTTAATATTTTATTTTTGTTATCCATTTTAATTTTATTTAAAGTTGTAGCAATTCTTTTTGTCATTTTTATTAGCTTTTTATCTCTCCCTCTCTCTCTCTCTCTCTCTCTCTCTCTCTATATATATATATTAAGTTCAGTTTAGCCTGATTTTTTAAAGATATCTGATATATTGTACCAAACATACACTTTAGGAGAGATGCACCACTGAATTTAAATTATGTAAGCTGGCTTTTGTGCTCCATTTCAGCCAACCTGGAACAGAAAGAGCCACTTAGAGCTGCAATGAAATGCAATTGGTTTGAAGTACCGACCATCTAAAGCAAAACCAAATGACAGATCGTCATAACAAAATCCGTGTTCATGTATGCTGTTGACTAGCTGTTCCCGCAGTAGCTTTTGAGTTTCAAGACTGTTTTAGTGCATTGTTAATTTTTTAGTTTTTAAAGCATTACTAAAGCTTTCTGAGAGCATGTGCGACCCGCCCACACCAGCCCACACTCTTACAATTCAAACAAGACCGATTGGATCAAAAAGAGCAGCTATTATGACTCTTTTAAATAAGGGTTCTGATGCGCATACACACACTCAACATACTTTCGCCGCACCTTTCCAGCAGGGAGTGATTGACGTTTAAATTGATGCAGAGCGATGCGATAATGCACGCTTTTTGCGGCCAACCGTTTTCCCCTCATGAACCTGTCACATGCAAATGGTCCTAACCTCACGCGCCATGCGCATACAGCTCCTCAAATCAAAACCCAGAGAGTCACCTTAGCCATCAGGGCTGGTGGAGCTGCTGCTGTCCTGCATGTGTGGAGCTTTATTAGGGTGCATGTGAGTCTGAGCAGATCTACTGGACTCCTGACGCCCACAGCCTGCCTCTCCCATCTGTGCCGTGCGTGTGAGCCATCAGCTCACCGAGAGACATGGCACTGCACCACAGACCACAGCAAATATGAAAACTGGGAGATGGATGCGTTTGAATGTTGCTCAGATGATTCATATTTCAGCCCAGTGCTCTTCATGTGTTTTTAGCATCAGAAATGCTTAGTACCACAATGTCTTCAGAGATGCAACTGCGGCATTATAAAGATTTTTTCAGCGTGTACTATTGTATTCTTTGAAAGTACCATAGCATATGAATATGCAAATTCATTCAGTTCCATTATATATACATGTATACTGTATATATATATCTGTATATATATCTGTATATATATATATATATATATATTAGTGCTGGGTAACGATTAATCGCGAATAAATCGCATCGAAAAGAAAAGTTTTTGTTTATATAATATATGTGTGTGTGCTATGTAAAGACACACATATAAATATATATATATTTTGAAAATATTTACATGTATATATTTATATTCATATAATTTATATTATATAAATATATTTAATATATAAACGTAACATATTCATATATACATAATAAATACAGTACACAAATATATATCATGTACACAAAAACTTTTATTTTGGATGCGATTAATCGCAAATAATCATTGCTCAGCAAAGACCTGTGGTAAAGATTTTGGATTTTTGGTCATTTTTATTCATTTTGGTGGAATGTTTTTCCAACCCTGGTCTGAAACCACCATTATTTTTGTTCATGGAAAAAAACAAAACAAATATTTATGTATGCATGTAAGCATTGAAAGATGCCTTTAATTCAGAAACATTTATTAATTGTTAAACTGTTATATAATCATTTAATATATAATAAATCATTTTAATTTAATACAAACTATTATATAAATCATTATGTACAATATTAGCTCGAACATTTTTTTAATTATTATTTTCTTAAATTAATATTTTCCTAAATGAATTTACTGCTTTCATTGTGCTATCTTTGTCTCTTGTTTATTTTTCTTTCTTGTCTATTAAAAAACAAACAAACAAGCAAACAAACAAAAAACTCCCAATAAAATCCTCATCAGATTTATGGTAGTGAGAATTGCGTGGGTTGACCTAAAAATCAGGCTTTGTTTTCACGATTTAAAATGTAGCTTGATTTTAGGGTGAAATGTGACCTGAGCAGGTTTCCAGATTTAGAAGGAAAGTGAACAGTTTGAAACATTTGACAGATGTCAGTCATACACTGCAAATGAGAAATGATGATCCCTCAGCTCTCCTTTATCAGCGTATTCATCATCTACTGCTCATCAGATAAAACAAACACAACGTGAAGGGAAAAGGACACAGACGCTCTTCAGAGGAGCTTTCAAAGCCATTCAGATGAAATCAATGATGTATGAGCTTTATTCAGTTGAGTGTGTGAGCTGTCTGTATTGATTGAACGCTCTGCCTTATTTACCTAATTTGATTTTCAGCCACTTTATAACCAAATGCAAAGGTAATGTGAATGATGAGATGTCTTTCAGAACTGAAGGTGCAGTGGTTTGTGGGTAGTTTTGGTTGAGTGTCTCTCTCTCTCTCTCTCTCTTGCTCTCTCTAACTCCATTTCTCTCTCATCTACTTTCTCTCTCCCACCTTTCTGGGTCAGTAATAAATGATAGTATTTTTGGGCAGGGTTTTGAGAGCAAGATAATAATGGGCTTCAGAAATGGTTTTGACATGATTATTGTTAATTGCAGTCATTATTGAAGTGCCACTCACATCTGTCAGTCTAACTGGGCTCTGAAAAGGCACTTTGTGATGAGTCTTTGTTCCTTTGCTCCAGTTTGATTGGTTATTCGGGCCAATATGCATTCAAAGCAACATTTTAGATCTTTTGTTCCAGCTTTTGCATATGCATATGGGGAATAGAAGACGTCACATCTTATATGGAGACATGAAGAGGTTGAGATTTCTGATTTCTGCCTACTTAATTAGTGACGTAGCAGATGACAAAACATTCAAGCTTCTTAAGAACCAAAATTATGGCTGTTTCAAAATCTAGTGAGGATTTGAGACAACATAGACATGCTTGAGTCATTGAATTGTTACTTTTAGACATTTTCACTACCGTGTCATTTTCATCTCAAGTTATGTGTATCTGTGATGGAAATGACATCTTTGGAATAAAATGGTAAACTCATTCGTTTTGCTAAAATGTTAATTTCATAGGAATTTATGGCTTGATCGGAAATGACACAAAAGTTACATTTGGGTTTTTTCCATCTCAGATTTAACCACAAGCTCTTCACATTTCTGACATTTTTATGCATATAAATATATATATAAATGTAGAAAGTCAAAAAAATGACAAGTACCTTTTGTTAAATTTACAGACACTTCTTTTAACCCTAAAACACAACAAAATTCAATGCATAATTCACAATACGGGTAAAACCTGTGTAAAATAAATACATAAATTAATAAAAAATACTGAAAATTCCTTAATATAAACAGTACATTGGGCCTTATTTTTAGGGATGTTTCTTAGATTTTAGGCTGATTAAATAAATGTGCATTTTAAGGTAATTTATTTTCTAAATAAAGCCCACAGTTGAATAAACATGCAATGCAATGCATCAAAATGCACAAACACATAACATCCTCATGTTACTCATGAGGTGTGTGATGGCACAGTGGTTTTGAAACATGGCCTGTGTAACAGTAAATTTTTATAGCTTTACAGCTCTTTCTCTTTCTCCTTGTTTAGTTGCATTAAAAATGCAATTCATGAAATTAAAACGGCGTTACAGGTTTATGTAAAATACTCCCAACTTCTCTATATACACAGCTGAATACTCTGAATAATGAGCATTGCAGAATTAAAACATAGACGGATGATTTCTCTGTTTCTCCCGCTGTGAGACGAGTGAAGGAAGTTTCTGGAGTTCAGAAATCCGTACATGCCACACTCTAAAACTAAAGTTTTGCTTAACAAAAAGACTGAATGCAACAGTTTGGATCAGTCTTTTTGAGTTAAGACCTCTTCTAATGAAAATATGTTCAACTAACAAATTACGCTAAATTACTGAATTACTTACTAATTACTGACTCAACTGTAAACACAATCTCAAAACTTCACACCAACTTATGCAAATTTCAGACTTCCATGTCAAAGTCAAAAACACATTCTATTTTTTCAGACTCAAACTTTGGCCTGTTGACTTTTTGACACAAAATTGACTTTGGTGTGCATATAATACGCAGTTTTTGCATGCATATGAACAACCCTAATCCTACCCGTTGTGTAGCATATACACTCAAAAGTCAATTTTTGCGTATCAATACCACAAATTTTTGTTTTTATTTGCCGTATACTATTTATATGCACTTTCATGAGATCAGGTTTTTTGACTAAAAGAGGAACAAAAGCAATATTTAACAGAACTCATCAAAATAATGTTTGCAACTTAAAAGGTTTAATTAAATCAGTTTGTTCTTTTAAACTGAACCATACTGTGTAAAAGATTCTCTGCATGTCTTTCACGAGCGCATGTAACCTGTCGGCGTCTACAGTCTCTGATGCACTCCCACGAGCAGAAACTGTTTCAAGGTTACATTCCCCCTCGCATATATTTGTCCAGACATTGTAAATGGAGAACACCTGGCTTTTGAGATGCTCGCAAACAAACTGTCAATTATTTCCATCTGCACAGCTGAATCACCGTCTCATTGGTTTGGACTTTAGGCAAAGTCGCTTTGAAAGACTTTAGCATTACATTGTCTTACAAAAAAACTAAGACTTAATTAAAAGCGTCTTGCATGCAAACTCTGGCTGTTAAGAGCTGATAAAGCAATCTCCATTCAGACTGTCTCTTCTCCATTCTGAATAATGGTGAGTGTGTGTGTGTGTGTGTGTGTTTGTGTCTGTGTGTGAGAGAGACAGAATGCACAGCCAGACGTTGTTTGTTCCTCCGTCTGTGCCACGTTCCTCATACCAGAGATGGTAATTATCCTTTAATGTTTGCCCTTCACAGACCTTCATCTCCCCCAAACCCCAAATATAGGACTGAATCCATAAACACATCACACGGTGCGAGGGGCTGGAGTGCTTCGGATTACATGCTTGTAAAGCCAGAGGACTCTTCCACTAACTTTATACTGCTTTCTCTTCCAGTAATAAAAGATTTTACAGAGTGCAGAAGGACTTTTTGTGTTTAGAAAGTTGATGTTAAGCTTTTTCATATATGTGATTAATGTCTCGTCTGTCTTTTCAGCTCTTTTGCTGCTCTACGATGTGACAAATAAAGCTTCTTTTGACAACATACAGGTAAGGCTCGTGTGCATTTAGGGATCAATACCCTTTTTGATATCGCAATTTCATTTTAAGAGTTTCTTTGTAATAATAAACCTGTGAAAGTCCTCTTTTATTGAGTGCGTGTCACTGTTCGTATATCTTAAAGAGCAATTTTCCTGTTTTTTTAATGTTTCCCTGAGGCCTGACTCAAGGTTTCTTGCCCCCAAATCAGGCGCAATTTAGTTTTTCATAACCATTTTCCATTTCCATTTAATCTTTAGGAGTATACATAAATATCCTGTAATTACTTGCCTATTTTCTCTGTAATTATGCATTAGAAATGCATAACCGTGGGTTGATGGAGTGCAATATAATTTGCACTGCGTCTTTGCAGCTGCTTCTGTATGTTACTATGTGATCAAACAAATCATTGCAATAAGATAAAAGAATCAACACAGATTTAATGGATTTCATTTGATTCAAATTCACAGTTCACTTGTGATTTGATTGGAACTTCTGTTCGACCCAGTTTTGATTCATCTGTGCATATTTTTGTTATAATGTCAGTTTTTTTACACTGGTCAGGTTGGATGTTGCACTAAGAACTGGCTCATAAGAGCCATTTGTTCATGAATTGAATCTGACTAGTCACGTTGTTCGTTTGTTTTGGCATTGTTTCTTAAACTCGCTTCAAAAAAACAATGAAAATCCTGTTTTATTATAAAGTCATGATAAAATCAACACAGGTCTCAGCGTAACTAAATTCCTTTGAGAATCTTATTTAGCCTTAACGACATCAAATCAGACCCTATTTATTACTATTTGTAATGCATTCCTGATCTTATTTGTTTTTTGTTTTTTTTATATTAATCCATGTTACTCAAAACATTAGAAATATGAAATAATTTTATGAAAATGGCATATCTTGCTCGGCATCTGAAATGATTTTCCTTTTAGGCTGATGTCATAAATCACTCTTATTTTTTCACCCCCTCTCCTTCAGTTATCTGACTCAGTTTTGAAGAATGACTCCCAATTTTTATGATGTAATCAATTCTCGATGGATAAAATGAAAGTTTTGCCCTTTTTTTGTTCTTAATTATGTTGTGTTTTACCTTAAAAATACGTCAGATTATGGTTGTGAATGGCATTTTGTGTTGACTTTAAAATAAAGTAAAATTTATTTCTATAGTGCTTTTTACAATACATTATAGAAAAAATAAAAAAAGTAATTGCGAGCCATGAATTCAGAATTCTATCTTTCTTGCGATTCTGAGATTACAACTAAGGGATTGTTTTGTTATTGATATGAAATGAAAAAAAAAAAAAACAGTAATTGCAATTTTTAGCTCACAATTCTGGCTTTTTTCTTGCAGCTGTGAGTTTATATATCACAATCTGGACTTTTCTTCTTAGGCACAGTTTTGTAGTAAACTCATTTAATTCTAAATTTATATCTTGCAATTCTGAGAAAAAAGTATGAATTGTGAAATACCTTACCTTTTTTTTAACCCGAGGCAGAAGGAAGCTTCCATTATGCACATTGTTTCAAAACAATTTTCAGAAAATCATGATGTTAATGTTAGTAATGCGTTACTGTAATTTGATAAAAAAAAATTTTACCCACTGCTACAAAATACAAGACAAACTGAATTTAATTTGGTGAATACAGCATAGTTTACAATATTAAATATATTTAAACTCGTTCAACATGCATTTTAGAGATAAAAAATGTAACAATTAAAAGTGCCTTTTTAATTTAAGTGTATTCAGTCGTTCTCTGTAGCCCCATTTTTTACAGAAATAGTGCTAATTCTTGTGCTGGTGTATCGCCGAAATCTGAGCCAGTGAAGGGCTGATGTTCGCGGAGGAACTGCGTACTTTAGACCGCCGCCGCCTTGTGTTACACTCGTAGCGTGAGATAGCGTGACAGACTCCAAAACCTGCCCATAAACAAACAGTACTGAGATTAGAAAACATATTTTAGCATCAAATTAACTTAAACTCAGTATTGTGAATAAAATCCATTTATGTTATGCAAGGCAAAAGGCATTTCCAGCGTGAGACGACCACTGCTGATGCAGCTGACATCTCGTTCTTGTGTTGCTTTGTGTAAAATTATAAATTTACAGCACAGTAAAGATTTTATAAATTAAATAAAATGTATACAATGCACCAAATCAGTGGCACTGAGAACTGCTCTCTCCTGCGTTGTTTCATCAAAGACAGGCTCAACCCAGCAGTTGGGTAGAAAAAAATAACCCAGCATTAAAAATGGCCCAGCAATTTACTTACAGAAAAACTACCCAGCACCTAATATTAAAAATAACCCAAATAAAATGACCCAACGGGCTGAACCCAGCATTTGTGTTAAAAATAACCCAGCAATTTTCACAGTGTCTGTACATGGATAAATGGATAGATAGATAGATAGATAGATAGATAGATAGATAGATAGATAGATAGATAGATAGATAGATCTGATAGATCTGATAGTCTGTATTTCTGTTTTGGTTTAATCTGTGTTCTAAATTCATATTGATCTTATTGTGAGCAATACATCCATGCATATTTAAATTTGAAGTGAAACAAAATTTTTCTGTCATTTAGTCTGCCTAAACCCTGCCAGATATGTAAGAAAAGGCCAGACTTTCACCACACTTTCAACTACATGTTTGTTGTGCATCTGTACTGTATGTGTGTTTATTAGACACTGATCAAAACACATGGACTCTCGCAGATGTGCAGTGATTTTAGGAGAGCGAGAACGAGGGGGACAGAAAGTTTTGGGCTAATGATTTGGAAATGAGTTTAATGACTTGAGCATCAAAGAGAGGTATTGAGGCCATCTGTCCTGCAGGTTTACAGCTGTGGGCCCAGTTATTAATACAGCATGAAGTATTGCACCATTTATAACCATTAGCTGCGCCGCAGGGGGACAGATCTCACCCCGGGCTTTTAAAGATCCTTATTAATATGTGAACATGTAAACACACAACCCCCTCACACTCCCACACACATCTCCCTCTCTGTCTCTTTCACAGACACATAAACATGTACAAACAAACAAATATCAGATGTTCACATGTGCCGTTCCTCAGACCAAAGGTTGCGGCTCACATTTGCATCTCAGGAAGCTTTTGTCTGCTGTTAGACTCATAACCATAAGGGACTTTATGAGTGCGTGTGTGTGTGTGTGTGTGTGTGTGTGTGTGTGTGTGTGTGTGTGTGTGTGTAACGCAGCACCTGTTCATTTGCACAGAGGCACTCAAGCCTCAACTCTGCTGCTCAGGTTAATTAGTGTAAATTAATGCTAATCACTGTGACGAACCAGGAACAAAAGCCCGAGGAACGGAAAGCCAAAGCCTTCACGTCACACCTCAGAAAAATCAGCAGGGTTTTTGTTGTGTTGGGAGGTGAAAATACCATTAAAAATTTATTTATTCAAATTATTTTTCTTATCCTGTTTGAAATATTATTGTTTTTAATATTATTCTTAATAGTAATTATAAACACATGAATAATAATAGAATTTTATATTATTATTATTATTTATAAATATTGTTGTTGTTGTAAGAATAAACAAGACTAAATGCACTTAAATTAATGCTATTATTGTTCAAACGCTGGTATATTGTTCAATGTTTTTGAAAAAAAGTATCTTCTGCTCACCAAGGCTGCATTTATTTGGTGAAAAAATGCTGTTTTGAAATAATATTACAGTTTATTACAAAAAAAAGTTAACTACGAAAGCTGTATTTTTAGCATCATTACTCCAGTCTTCAGTGTCACATGATCTTCAGAAATCATTCTAATATGATGATTTGCTGCTCAAGAAACATTTCTGATTATTATCAATGTTGAAAACAGTTGTGCTGCACGATATTTTTGTGTAAACTGTGATACTTTTTTTTTTTCAGGATTCTTTGTTGAGTAAAAAAGTTCAAAAGAACAGCATTTATTTCAAATTTAAATCTTTTGTAACATTATAAATGTCTTTACTGTCACTTTTGATCCATTTAATGCAGCCTTTGCTGAAGACAAGTATTAAATATATATATGGACCCCAAACTTTTGAACTGCAGTGTATGTGTTAACCTTTATAATTTCACTGATGTATGTACCGTCATGCAGCCATGATTCAAGCCGAGCGCAGCATCACATTAAGTTTTCTCTTTATTGTGAAGGCATGTGGTGCGCTGAATAAACATCAGCTTCTGTCTGGAAGTGCTGCGCTATTGCTGGCAGCATCGTTTTCATTACTCTCACAGATAATTGGCACATTCGGTGCTAAATAGGATTACACTGGATTAAGGGAGGAGAAATGAATTTCACATGGTTGCATCAGCATCTTAGGTGGGTCTTTAATCAGTCACATGGTCACTAATAAGCATGGGCTAAATCTCTTCCTGCGGCACCTTGGAGTATCATTAAAGTTTGCATTTTTTATCCTTTTTCAGTAATTTACACATAATTGCTTTGCTCTTCGGTGAGATAATGAACATTGTTGTGGTTTGTAGGTCATGCATAAGATCAGGACGAATGTTTAAACCAAGAGATACTGATAATCAAAAGATAAGGAAATTAAGGATTTGAGAGTGTGGAGGTGGTTTGTATGAACAGATAAGTGATAATATGAAATTAATCAATATTACAATGATTTTAACTTGTTTGGTTATAAAGTTTCCTAAATACTGCCACACAATCCTTCAATGGAAACAAAAAAATGAGAATACTTTGAAACAGTTTTCACTCAGAAATTGCTATTAAATTAAAACAATAATTGCATAGAAATGACAAGTAACATTAAATTAAACATGACATTTTGAAGAAGAAGGTTTTTTTTTTTTTTTTTTTTTTTGTAAAATGTACTCCAGTAATTGTTTTATTTACAATTTTTCTATAAATCATTTTCTAAAATGAATCCAATGAGCAATACACAGTAGTGGGATTTCCTTCCTGAATCAGTTCTGACCAATTCTGTTGAATAAATGATTCAATGACTCACTTATGAAGACTTATCATTTTGTCCTTTCCAGAATTAATCTGTGTTGAATATATTGAGTGAATGATTCATTGAACTCATGAAGGCCATTGCTTGATTAATTTCTGACAGAATCAAAGTTTTTAACAAATCTGTTGAACAAATGATTCATTTCACTTGGAGAGTCATTTAGCTCTTTCTGGAATGAATCTGTGTTGTGGAATGAATGAGTCAAGTGAATGATTCAATGACTAACTCATATCTGCAAATGCTCGATTTGTTCCTGAATGACTCAGCGCTTTGAATAAATGTGTTGAATGAGTGATTCAGTGATTCAAAAAGATAGTTATTTAGTTCTTTCCAGACTGAATCTGTGTTGTTGAACAAATTGATTGAGCAAATAATCCAATGACTGACTCATAAAGGCAGTCACTTGATTCCTTCCTGATGCAATCAGCATTTTGAACAAATCTGATGAATAAATGATTGTGTGACTTACTTAATGAAGTCATTTAGTTTCTTCCTGAATGAACGAAACGATCAAGTGAATGATTCAGTGACTGACTCATAAAGACAATCACTTGATTGAATCCTGAATGAATTTGCATTTTGAACAAATATGCTGAATGAATGATTCAATGGCTCAAGAAATAACCTGCATAAAGAGTCACTGAAAAATCACTAATATAAAAATATATCTTAAAATATTTACAGAATCTTTTTTGGCTGTATCACCCAGTCTAGTATTGAAGTTACATAAACCTAAAAAGTTTATTTAAATAAGAATTGAACTCGCACCAAAAACAAGATTTCAAACGGGTGTCAGTTTTTATGCAACCGAACTTTCTCAGATATTCTGATTAGTTTAGTGAGCAGGGCTCAGTGGTAATGCTTCTTTCAGTTTCTACACATGTTGAGCATGTAGATCTATATTTAAGATTGCGAGCATGTGTCTGCTATTTGCTGAAACACTCAGTTTGCCTGAATCTTCTGTCTTGTATTTCTGAAGTGTTATAAGCCTTCTGGTGCCGCCTTGAAGCAGGTGGTCCGTGAGATTGCATGCTGCAGTCACATAACGCTCTCTTGGTATTCATCACTCCCTCCGACTCTTCCTCATCTGGCTCCCTCGCTCTTGCTCCGGGCTCCTTGTGAATGTCTCTGTCGTTTTTGCCGCAGAGTGTCAATAGCTTTGAAATATTGCCCAAGTGACTTGTGGTTCATGAGACTGGCGCTTCAGACATAAACTGAAGAAGCGCGATAACAGTTTCCACTCTGTAACATGCAAACTCAACAGCACCTCTGGCTGAATTCACTGTGCTGTTACGCACTATTGAGACGCTGTCTAGACTGGCAGAAGTGCTGATTTATTAATCACACAAGAGCATATGTGCTTTTTCAAGTGTGAAGACATGGATGCATTCCAATATAAATGTGTATAGTTCAGACTCAAAGTTTTGAATAAACTCCATTTCAAGCCATTGCCATTGCATTTGTTTGTTTTTTAGATTGTTTTGTAATTTAGATTAATTTATAATTCTTTATTTAAATTAAATAAGTCATAACTGATTTGTCTGTTTCAATTGTATTCAAATGCATAATTTATTTATTACAATTTAATTCTAAATTATAATTAGTTTTTCTATTAAAACTTTATACAATTAATTTATTAATTAATTTCAATTGTACTCATATTCATAATTTATTTATTTAAAATAAATTCTAATTCATAATTTATTTGTTTATTTATTTAAAATTCATTATTAAGTTGAATTTAATTAAAATGTACTCATTTATTTGAATTAATTCAAATTCAGCTTTTATTCAAATGCATAATTTATTTATTTCGGTTTAATTTACAATTAATTATTTTCTATTTATTATGTATTTATTTTGATTTAATTAAAGATAATAAATTGAAATAAATAAATAAATAAATAAATAAATAAATTGAATTAATAAAATTATTTATTTATTTAATTTGTCTTTGTGTGGCAAATTTGGTAAAAAAAGAAAAAAAAAAGAATGTAAATAATCTGGAGAATGCCATGCCATTTGATAGATTGCTTGGCAGCTATTAACAATGATTTCTAAATCTATTTTGTCTAAAACTTTTTTTTTTTTTACATTAGGCATTTAATCACTGAGATTAACATTTAATTGCACTGTGTTTTAGTAATTATGTTGTACCGTTTAAGTGCTTCTGTATTGTTATGCAGCTCATTGGTCAACCCTTGTTGTGGTTAATAGTACTACATATAAAAAAACTGACACTGACATTGAATAATAATAAATAAGTAAATATTTATTGAACATTGGTGTATTTCATCATCACGGTTGCTACAATTATATAAGAGCACAGGATTCATGCTGTTTTTAATGACACTCTTTTACCATGGTAACACACAGCTTCACATGGTTTCTTGCTTATTAACTTGTATCATAATCACCCTGCAAAATACATATTTATTCATGGCGAGTCGAGTTGGTCATTGATTTTGTTCTGCCTTATAAGGGCTTAAACAGCAGAATGTAAGAGCACTAATTTACCATTATTCCCTGGCTTTAATGGTGCATTTTCCAAACACTATTTTTCTTTGTCTGTTCAAACAGCAGCTCACCTATTAGTTTGTTTTTAGCACTTTATATCTAATGGAATATAGTGGCATTTCCTCTCGCCCTCCTCCCACTTCACACAATGGGTTCTTCCTCTCATATCACAAGCTCTTTTTCCTCTTTAGGTTTGTTTTCTGTCTCTCTCACGTACTCACTCAGGTCTTTTGTTCCTCCAGCTAGTGCTCTGCATGTCACTCAGTCTCTGATTGGATTTTTGCCCTCGCTACCGTATGATTGAAACCTTCAGCTCTCTGCGTTTCTCTGTGAAAGTTTCCCGCTGCGCTGTTCGCCGGCTGCCTTTGTTTGTGCGGTGACTGTGATCCGGTTATTATTGGTGTGTTTGTGTGTGATTAATTGTGTGGGTGTAATCTAAGCTGCTATTGTTTTGATCAATCTTCTCCCGAACTGGAGCGAAGCACAACCTGAATGCACAATCACTGACAATGTCTTTGATTAAAGCATGCTTTCGTGGAGCAGTTTTATATAATCATTAGCTGCTGGTTTACAGGTCTCAAGTGAATCAGAGAAAAAAAAAACCCATGCTGTGGCAATACACAATGATTTATTCATTTGAGGTAAAAATGGTACCATGAGTAACTTTTAACCCGTTTACTAATGATTCAAAAATCTTAAAATATGTGGAATGGGATTTTGGACTGTCCAATGAGATTTCATCATAGGCTGGAGGGTCTGCTCAGCAGAAATACCTTGTAAATGTCCTGCTGATCACTGTTTGTTGTCATTGTGGCTGTTAGAACAAGCACTTAAGGCCCGATATACTTCAAACGAAATCGAAGAACGAACTGATATGACGTCATTTCAAACAAAATCAGGCCGAAACGAAGTTCATTTTGAGTTTGTTTCGGCAGTTCGAAAACGGCTCACCATATCGAACTTTCTGGGGTAGTTCGTTTGGCTCCTAAACACCTTTGAGTTTCCATTGGTCTGTGGCGGTTACGCAATCGGTGGGTGTGTCCTGAAACCTTCTTTGACATGCAATTTTTTTTTTTTCGGTTCGTATCTCATTCAACGGAGGTCAGGCAAGAGAACAACATCTCCTATCACTAGCAACATAAATACAATGTGTCAATTAGCTGATCTGGCACAGATATATCCGCACCTATATATACGATCACTCGCGGACATACTTTAAAGATTCAGAGAAAGCATTTAATTCCTAGAAAGAAATTGCAATGAAGCTTGGTGTCTACGAGCGGGAGTTATGCAAAAAGCAATGCAGAAAAACATCCAAGACAAGTTTTCCAAAGCCATGAAAAGAATGAAATGAAAGAGTAAAGATATAAGGTAGCAAGTACCAAATACATATGTTTCAAATAAACGTTACACCACACTGCTGCTGCTGTTCTTTCAATAAGCGAATTTAAATGAAATGCCAAACGAACATACAATAATAAACTTTTGTTTTTATCAAAAGTAAATCATGACACCACAAAAAATATAAAAAGGTATAACAATTTATCCAGTTTAATAAAATAAATGAACACTAATAAAATCAAGTAACAGACTGGCTCCAATATTTTTTTTCCACATCATGCTAAAGTTTTCAGATTATGAGCCATACACATTTCCCATAAAAGACTGATTATGGAAATAGAATGGTTCTTTTGTATTGTAAACATGATTCTTGACTCTGAACTGCTGCTAATCATTATTCTTTCGTCTATAATATTCTGACCATTGGTGCCTGTCTCACACCTAGATTGCCTTCACTTCTTTATTTCATCGTTGTTGTGTTTAGGGCATACGCATGAGCGTCTCGACACATGTTTACATGAATCTACACCCCGCCTCCAGCAGCTCGGGGGTGTTGAATGTTCGAAAACAGTATACCGTCGCTCAGCCTTTTCGAACTTCTTTTTGCCCCCAAACGAAGAACGAAAACAAACTTTGTTTGAAGTATACAAGGGCCTTTTGAGCAGCTCAGGTATAGATTTAGTCACTTCACAAGTGATTAGGACACAGATCGACACTCGTCCCTCATATTAGTCCTGTGCTGTACTGTGGATGTGGATGCTGGAACCAGCAGAAGGACTTTGGATCTGTACTTCTGACAAAGAAAACTTTTGAGATCTGAGATTTGTGTTTGAGCACAAGCCTCTCCTCGAGTGAAAATGCAGCAATAGTCATCTGAGGACACAAAGTTTCTGCCGTCTTGACCCTCAGTGACAAGCGTTCACTTAAGAGAGTCTTTGGTGTTCTTCTAAAGAGGCCATGAAGAGTGATTCTCCTGTCTGCAGAGACACCCACAGCAATGCATCAGTGCTCTTCTGAGGCTCAAAACACCTAATTGACCAGCTTCACCCTCTTTTATGGCCAGTGGATGTTTGGCACAATGCCACTTCTGCTTCACAGTTTTCATGTAATTGCACAAATGTAACTTTCAGTGCGGGCCATTCATCAGTTGTAGTTATTAATAGATTTCAATCTTTTTGCATATGTAAAACACGCACATCCTTGGGTCACGTAGGCTTATCCAGTCTGAATTTTCAGGGTTACAGTCTAGATTTGCATTTTTTTTTAAAGCAAACACCAGTGCTTGCAAAGCAAATGAATATGATAAAGTGCTCACTTTACTAGCATTTTCAAAGGAAACTTTAAATGCATTTACTACATGGAAACTGGTTTTTCAGTAGAAGAAAAAAACATATGGCGTATAATTGAGCAGAAGTGTGTGAACTGGAACAGACCTTTAGAACAAACCCCAAGAGCCGCAAAGTCTGAGGGACATAATGCTGCCTTGCAAACACTAAAAAACAAGTTCAAGGGTTGTTTGGATGACAAATGGATCTGGTTAGAAGCATTACCACCAGAAGAAGCCTTTTTCAGGAAACAATGGCTCTTTGTGGAGCTTTATAGGATGGGTAATGAAGAACAGTCTGTGGTCAGACACTTGTGTGATGGTTCAAACTCTGTGTAAATTCATGCATGCAGTATGTGGTGTAGATACTCTAAGAAATTGAGGCTCTTTACTGGCATTGATCCAATGAGAGTCCAAACAGCTGATAAAAACATCACAATAATCCACAAGTAATCCACAGCACTCCAGTCCATCAGTTAACATCTGGAGAAGACAAAAGCAGTGTGTTTGCATGAAATAAATCCACTGAAAGGTTCTTTGGGGACCCAAAAAAATGGTTCTTCTATAGCACTTCTGCAAAAACCCCTTTGAAATCTTTGTATAGTATGTAGTAGGAATTACTAGACAACACCTTTCAGCCATTTTCACTCCATCCAGGAGTCATCCGGAAGGATAAGAGCCTGACTCTTTGAGGACGTCTGCATTATGTCCATTATTTCCGACCATTACTGAAGCTGACAGTCCCTTTGAAGATGCACTTACACTCCCGCACACCCTCGAGCCAAAGATCACATGCTAAATCTTTTAATTTCCTCTATGGGCTGAAATGAAGGATGAGACACAATTCCCAGCGATATCAAACATTATTTGAACGTGTTTCATCCTGAAGCCTCTTTGACGAGCCGCTGTATTTCTTACAATCACTGCAGACGTCTGTGAAGGGCAGATTTCACTGAGTGTGCTCTGACCCTTTTAGCAAGAGGTCGAAGGAAACCTAATGCTTCGCCTGAGAGATTTGAAACTGTCGTCATCACTGCGATGATGCTTTTTGAGGTTTTCTGCACTCTTGCAAACTTTCAGGTTTATTTTCAGTGATAAAATGAAAGAAAGTCTATACTGCGAGTCAGTTACTGCCTTCAAAACTCATTTAATGTTTCCAGCTATGGAGACACATTACCAGACTTTATTTCTTCTCATCCACTGCCATCACATATGAAAACCCTGAGGGGAAGATATATGATATTAAGCGTGCAAATGGTGATGGTAATGTTAGGAAGGTCCCATTACTTTGTCGATGATTTGACGAACTCTTTTGCACATTCATGCTCATGCATTACAAGCAGATCAGTGTTACCTGAAAATACCTGAAAGCAGTTAAAGCCAAGCTCAATGTTGGCGTCTTGGTTAGTCAATGCATTTTCCATGAGGGGCTTAAGGAGAAACCACAGAGAACTAAATCAATAGAGACAGTTGCTATGTTTCATTCTTCAGGGGAGCTTTCTCTCCCTTGTTCAATATTAACCCTGTGAAGCCTGGCATGTGAAATAATAGTCAGAAAAACTAAGAACGGAGCTGTTTATTAAGCCTCCTGATATTTATATGGCCAAAGAATTATGAAATTATGATGTTTGTTATCTAAATCAATGGGATCTTCATAAAAATATAGCAGATATTTACATAAAATTATATAAGTATCATTCGTTATTCTATATCTACAATAATATATCATAGTAAGATGAGATGGAAATGATCCAAACATATAATGCAGTGATTGACAGATGAAGAAATAAAGGCTCCTCAGAAGATGTGAGATGTTCTGGAGGCTTGTGAAGATCATTCCTCCGCTGAGGAACAGTGAAAGTAAAGCTTCTGGAAACAAACGCTCCTCAAAAGATCCTGATGATCAGATTTGAGACTCTAAAACATGATTGATGGAGAATCAAGTAAAGCTGAGCTGCTTCAGTCCAGTAAGAGTTCATCTGGAGATATTACTGCAGTTATTCTGACCTTTACTTGATCAAAATCACTCAAGATTTGAAAGAAGAAAAGACACGTGAAGCTCCAGCTGAAGAAGGACTTTTGTACAATTACACTAAAAGACCTTTTACTTGATTAACTAAACTTTCAATCAGAGACAGAAGGCATGGAGTAGATTGCGTGCGACAGGTTTAACAGCAAACCTTTTAATCGTGTTGATCATTTAGAGGCTTTATGTCTGAAACCAAAACCAGTGTTTTGCAAATATGTCCAATCACAGTGATTCATGCCAGAGAGTTCTTCTGTTTCTCAATCACTGGGGAAAAACTGCTTGTTTTGCATCTGTTTTATGTGTTATATCTAGTTGTTATGGCTCACTGGTTCCCAACTGCAACATTCAAATGTATTTAGAATACAAATAAAAAGTTTTAAAAGCTAAGAGGATAAAAAGCAACAAATATCATGTGAACCAGAATTGAAGCTACACCAGAGAGAACAAAGAAACCAATAAAAGAGTCTGTTTTATATTGTAAACCTCCAATTTGAAGATTTATTTTCTTTGCAGAAATCCAGCAGCAGCAGATGTTGACTCTGATTCAACACTCTTGAAATGATATGCAGGTACATTGAGTTTTCTCCCGTTTCATTGCTGTGACCAGTAGAAGCGCTTCTCAGCAGTACAAACGTCAAGAAGTGCAGGGCTTTGGGACTCTGGAGGAAACAGACACACTTTCTGACATCTTTAGAAGTGTTTGGCCAACTGAAGAACAGACGTCCTTTGACTGACACACAGCAGAGCTGAAATAATCAAATATTTATAAAACCGCACTGTCACATTGAAATGCACAAGTATTCTGGAATTGACAAGTTTTTACTCTAAGATGAACAGAGTAAAAAAGTCCATAAAAATACAGGCCAATGTATTGTATCAATGTGGAGGACTTTTTTTTAGCACTGATTTCTCACAGGTGTTTTGAATTATGCATTGCGTTGTGTTTAAAGGTTTGTGGAAATGTCTGTAAACTAAACAGAAAAGTACTAGTAATCTGTTTTCCTACTATTTTTTTTTCTTACAGTGTATCTGAATATGCCATTTTTGTCCAGATTCATTTAAAGATGAAGTTAAAATACTGAAATACTGTAGTATCGTATGTAGAAAGAAGATAAGATTTGTTACTATACACTGTAAAAAAAAAAAACATTACCATGAAAAATATGGTATATATTTTTTATAATAAATTGACATTTTATAGATTAAACTTTACAGTAAAAAAAAAAAAAAAAAAAAAAAATTTAAAAAACAAAGCTGATGAAAATAATATATAGAAGGTGCACGGTGTCATAACACAAAAATATAAAACACAATCATGACATTAAAATAATGCAATAAAAATGAATTTTACATTAATGTTCGAAACTAACATATATACATATCCGATAAGAAAAACTAAGATAAAACATAGCTATTTAAATGAAAAAAAAAGACTTCCAAAAACTGTACATTTAACAGTATTTGTCTGTTAATTACAGTACATGAATTATATCTACTACAGTTTTCACCATATAGTGTAGAGTATCACTGTATAGAGAACTTACCATAGTATTTTTACAAAATTAGTAAGTTTATGATATGATTGATGTAATATCTTGATTAAAAATAATAAGGTTAAAAAAAACGAACCATATGCACAATAGGATCAATAGCATGCATTAACAAAAAAACATAAGTTTTCATTTCATCCTGACTTCAAGTGTCCCAACAAAGCAGATCTGCTTGTATGAGGCATCCGTTAGATCATCTCAGTGGGATGACTGACACATTTATACTCGCAGACGGGAACCACTGAAGTTTTTGAGTCAATCACCTGAACCGTAAACTTCTTGTGACTAATCACTGGAAAATGACGGCATGATGGCACTGCATCACTCAAGAAAGCTTTATCCTGAAGATATTTTTGCATGCGTGAATGAGCCAAACAGCAGCGATGCTTCATTCTCAGCTGAGCGTTGAGATCAGTCAAACACGAGCCCGAGAGTCATTTGGACCTGCTCTGATTATAATCCGTTTTGAAGGTCGTCATTCATCTGTTTCCACTGTGTATTCGTATGACTGCACGCTCACGTTACTCCTCGATCTTCTCTGTTTACCGCCGGGGGATTCAGAGAGACTCAGTGCTCCAGATATAGAAAAGAACAAACAATTCTCTCTGAATGAAACAATCTTTGTTTAGCTGTGTTATTTAAAACACTGATCTCAGTGGAACTGAGATGAAACTGTCAGTCTGCTGTGTTATAATTATCTCACACACTGTAAAAAATTATTTTCTCACTACTTCAATATCTCACATTTCTTTGCATTTAATTATAACATTTCTGAACTTTTTATCACAATATTTCTTTTAATATCGTGTGATATTCATTTAGCATTAATTACTGTTTGTTAGACCTTGAGAATAAATATAAACAAAACTTTTTTGTTTACAGTTAAACTCCACGAGTAGTTACCTTTTATTTTAGGGCCCCATGAAATAATTTTTTTCCCCTCTTAACTCTGTTCTCCATTTGATTTTTTTCTGGATTCTGTGATTTATGATTTAATACAAGTTTATCCTAAAAATGGAGTTTAATTAAAATAATGAATACATTTTAACAATTGAGTTAATCTTTTAAAATGTAATCAACTGAAAATATAATTGACTTACAACAAAACATTGTATTTTTATTATGATTATTTTTATTTTTTTATTAAGATGCTGCATGACATAACTGTATAAATTAAAATGTGGCCAATAAATATCTTGGTTTATGATATTCCTTAATAATTATTGAGAATTATATTTTAGTAAACAGCAGTAATATATATTTCTGTCATAATTTCTTCAAGTTAGACCAGACTTTTATTTTGATGGGTTGTTGGAAAGGTCTTTCGGGTTTATTTTCAGTTTCAGTCAGTGTTTGAAGATCTTTTATACTCAGAGTAAGCGGTGTAGAGCTGGAGAAGGGACTCTGAAGATGAAGTTGATGTGTTCATGTCCTCATGTAATGAGACGCCGAGCATTACGTGAGTTTGAGTTTGTGTATCTGACGAAACTGCACCATTCATTCACACAGAGACGCAGAACTCGCAGTCTTACAAAGACATACACTGACTGCTGCTGTCACCTTTATTTCTGCTGTTAGATTGATCCGTATCGGGCTCGATCACTGATGGTATTTCTGCTGGTTGACAGATTAAACAACTACCTGTAATATTTCTCTCTGATCTCCTGATGCTTATAGACTGAATTAAACGCTTATCTTTGAAAGTGTGTTCATGTGAGATTGCATGTTTTGTTTGTCATTTGAGTTCAGATGAACTCTAGAAAATGCTTGGTTACACAATCATACCGCATAAAATACACAAATGTTCATTTAAAATGAGATATAAATATTTTTCTGCCAACTTTTTGATATTGAATTTTTTTGAATCACTTTTTCACTTGTAGTGCATTGCAGTATGGGACTACATATTAATCTATTTTTGCCATAAATTCATAAATACATTAATATGTAGTATGTCATTCATAAATCAGGTAAAGTTAATTTTGTGACCAGTTTTCTTTGTTATATTGTTAATACACTTTTATTTTTATTTTTATAAAGAGTATTTTGCAGAACCTGTAAAAATGTGGAAAATGTAAAGTTTATTTTTTGCAGCTTTAAATTTTTATCTATTTTTTATATTTAAGTATAGATTATATAAACTATGTTTTGTTGTAGTTATATTAATATTTAAATAGTAGTATAAGTAATATAATATAAGTATTAGTTATAATAGTTGATAGTAATTGTGTGCTAAATTAAATTAAATTAAATTAAATTAAATTAAATTAAATTAAATTAAATTAAATTAAATTAAATTAAATTAAATTAAATTAAAATTTAATAACAACACAATTAAATTCAGAAATTTGGAACATAATTTTTGTTTCACACACACACACACACACACACACACACACACACACACACACACACACACACACACACACACACACACACATAATTTAATATCAATTTGTTGCAATTGTGTGACCAGTTTTCTGAACAGATTTTCATTTATATATTTATACACACACTCTCTGTATTTTTTATATATATATATATATATATAAAGTAAAGCTTTAAATGTCCTCACTGTTCAATTTTGTGTTTAACTTTCTCATAATTTCCATAAACTTCACTGTGCTTGACGTGGCCGCTGAGGTGAAATGCAAATGCAATTATGCATAGAGTTTGTTCCAGGTCTTTAATGAGCCTGCTGGAGCTCCACATCTACACTTCTCAATCTGTAAACATAACCTCATTTTTCTGGCTCCAAACCCCACGGGCAGGCCAAAATTGTCCCATTTGTTGTGCTTTTCATTGTTTGCAATTTGAAAAAGAAAATCAATGCTTCTCTCTGGCTCCTTTATTGCGAAGCGGAGTGGAGTGGCTTGTAAGAGCCGCAGACGCTCGCATTAATATGGATAAGAGAACAGCAGCAGTATTGAGGGAGAAGAGCTATGGGCCTGGCATGGAAATGGCCCATTTGTTTTCTCTTTCCTGTTTCCTCTTGCTGCTCATAATTAACCCCAAATACTGGGTTAGTCTGAATAGTGTGATTGGCTGTGGGATGTTAACCCTGATGTGAAGGTGAGTTTTTATTGGCTTGGGTTGAGGATGTCGACTGAATCACAAGATATACACTGCCTTTCGAAAGTTTGGGGTCAGTTTTGAAAGAAAGTAATTATTTTATTCATCAGCGATGCATTATATTGATCAAAAGTGAAAGTAAGGGCATCTATAAAGTTACAAAATATTTCTATTTTAAATAAATGAACTTTCAATTTATCAAAGAATCCTGTAAAAAAATATTTCTCACAGTTTCCACACAAATATTCAGCAGCACAACTTTTTTGAGCAGCAAATCATCATATTAGAATGATTTCTGAAGATCATGTGACACTGAGGACTGGAGTAATGATGCTGAAAATACAGCTTTGATCAAATTACATTTGATAATATATTCACATAGAAAATAGTTTTCTTTTTTCTCTGTATTTTTGATTAAATAAATGCTGCTGATTAAATAAAAGAAGTGAAAGACTTCTTTCAAAACCAACTCCAAACGTTTGAACACAGTGTATAAAACAAGCTTTGCCCGAGTATTTAGTTAGTTTCAGATTAATAAATTAACTTGTAAACTGTATATATTGTATAGGAGTACTATTAATAATTAAAGTAGCACAGATTATGATTGAAATTTCATATGGTTATAATGTAGACTGAATTCAATTCAATTCAATTCAATTCAATTCAAGTTTATTTGTATAGCGCTTTTTACGATACAAATCATTGCAAAGCAACTTTACAGAAAATTAAGTTTCTACAATATTTAGTAGTAGCTTATCAGTGATGACTGTCAGTTTATGTGCATACGGCAGAAATGTTCAGAAAAATCAATAAAAGACGTAAACAAACAGACGATTAACACTATTAACAGCAATAATGCAATCAAACTTATAGCAAAATGTGGTAGTTCTGTATGTTGTCTCTGGGTTAGCATCATCTGAGGTCCTCTGAGGGGTTGGCATCATCTCTTCTCAGGTGTTCTGGATCCAGACTGGAGCTTGTGTAAATCCTAGTTACCACGGGATGTAAATCCAGCAGAAACAGAGAAACAAATAGAGACATAATTAGCGTAGCTGCTGTTCCAGCCAAGTAAAATTAATTCGTTTAACCCAAGCTAAAGAATAATAATGCACATTTGATCAGATATAACTGCAGTCCAAGATTATGAGATGCATTATTTGAATGCTTGGCCAAAGAGGTGTGTTTTTAATCTAGATTTAAACAGAGAGAGTGTGTCTGAACCCCGAACATTATCAGGAAGGCTATTCCAGAGTTTGGGAGCCAAATGTGAAAAAGCTCTACCTCCTTTAGTGGACTTTGCTATCCTAGGTACTATCAAAACTCCAGCGTTTTGTGACCTTAGGGAGCGTGATGGGTTGTAGCGTGGTAGAAGACTAGTTAGGTACGCAGGAGCTAAGCCATTAAGGGCCTTATAAGTAAGTAATAATATTTTGTAACTGATACGGAAATTCATCTCGCATACATATATTTTTAATCATTTCTTCACTTCTGTTTTCTTCAGAAGTTTTAATTAGTTTTATTCTCCTGGCTCGCTCTTGTCCAGGTTGTAATGGAGAAGTCTAATTTTCTTCAGAGAATGAAACTAACTTTAGCAATCAGTTCAGCTCTTTTAGATGTCACGTAATCAGCCGAGCGGTTGTGGCTGAAGAACGCAGCTGATTACAGTAGCGCCGAGTCTTTGATAGAGCCATTAAACACAATAACCGTTAGACCCACAGCAGCGCTGCTTAATTTCACTGTTTTTCCTCATTCTGTCTCGTCCAAAGGTTATACCATAACAATATATTAGTTGCCAGAGCGTAAATTGTTATTATATCATATTATCTGAAAACAGGGGATGGGATTGTGTGATTGTGAGAGGGAAAGGCTACCAAATGAGTTTGATGGTAGATTCTTGTCATCCTCTTTACCCTCCTAACCTGAATTTGTGAGCACCGTGAATTAGAGTTTTGCCATTTTGGAGAGATGAAGGTTGTTTTGAAAGTTCTCTAAACAGTCAGTCGTGTTCAACGTTACGTCAGTGACTGATGAATCCGGGGTCTCGCCGGAGAGCCCAACCACCTTCGTGTGTTAACAAAACAAGCCCATGAATGTTGGTGTGCGAGCTTTGCATCGCACACCTCGGGTATATAAGGAGAGCGCGTGCAGTCGCACATTCAGCTTTTCACTTCGGAGCTGCGGCACTCCCCTCTATGGACCGGATACGTGCGCTTAAGTGCTTCTCAGTTCACTTCCCCTCATAGTGAACCCTGTTGAAGTTCCTCCCGCACCCTTGACGGTGAAGCGTGGCGGAGCGCCAGACGCCGGGTCCAGCACTTGTGTGTATGCCCAAGATCAGCCCTTGTGCTGGGCTTGGTGCCCATGTGCAGTGTTTCCCCTTCAGGTAATCCCACACGTGTATTCTTCCACTTTACGGCTTCCCATACATAGAACGTGACTGACTGATAGGGAACGAGGGTTATATATATGTACGTAACCGAGATGTTTTCTCTCGCTTTGATATTCATGAGCATAAGATGGCTCATAATGTAATAGCATGTCAGAAACCACATTAACAGTAGTATAAACTACAGTATTAGCTGTAAGAGTGAGAGAGAAAGATATTTATATTATTATTTGGCCAAAGATCCAAAAAAAAAAAAAAGATTTCCCTAAAATTAATAATGCTGACAGTCAGTGTTAATGTCGTTGATGAAAATATGATGATTAAAAAAAGTATTACTAGAAGATAATGATAATAATGCAATAACAATGTGTTATGTTTTCTTCTGTTATTTTGATAAGTAATTTATATATTTTGAGATTTTTTTTTTTTTTTTTTTTTTTACAGTTGGAAAGTTTGGTGTGTTACAGATTGACGTGTTTTGTCAGCAAAAGTTAGATGGTATTTTTGTAAGAGTTAAAAGGACAAAAATTTATCAATAAGACATAAATATACACACCTAGACAACGTATATATGTTTTTTTAAGAAATCAATGCTTTTATTCATGGATAAGGATGCATTAAATTGATCAAAAGTGACAGTAAAGACGTTTATAATTAAAAATATATATATATTTCAAATAAATACATGTTCTTTTGAACTTTCTATTCATCAAAGAATCCTGAAAAATAAAATGTATCACAGTTTCCACAAAAATATTGTGCAGCACAACTGTTTTCAACATTGATAATAATCAGAAAAGTTTCTTGAGCAGTAAATCAGCATATTAGAATGATTTCTGAAGATCATGTGACACTGAAGACTGGAGTAATGATGCTGAAAATACAGCTGCGCATCACAGGAGTAAATTACATTTTAACAGATATTCACATAAAAAACAGTAATTTTACATTGTAATAACATTTCAGATTTTTACTGTATTTTTAATTAAATAAATGTAGCCTTGGTGAGCAGAAGAGACTTTTTTTAGATGTTAGTTTTATTAGGACATTGCATGAGAAAATGCAATTGTCACACAGCACAGTTTGGCGAGGTTTCTTTTAGCAGTGAAGGAGAGCAGGAAATGGAACCCTGGACTGACGCTGGAGCAGATGATTGAATACGGCTTTGAACAGAGAGAGGAAATTACTGTCGCTCCGCTCACATACAGCACACAACACTGATCCAAACACTGCGATGAGGCATCAGGAGGCCCAGCGGAAACCTTGAGTCCTGGACCTCAGCCGCGTGAGAAATCGTGCAGCGCGAGCGGAAACAAAAGCGGGAGACGGGGAGGAACGGAGCAGATGGGAGGTCATGGAGAGTGTGACACGTGTGGGAGAGACCAGCCTGCCAAACGCACCAGCAGAATCACTCCTGTGTCATGCAGAGATGATTGTGGCCACAGAGGTGCAAGGAAAAGTCAATCGAGTCAGTAGATGAGAAGACCAGTGAGACTCAGTCTTCCTCTTTATTCTTGGCTCAGTGATTCACAGATGAACTGACCGTCACAACTCACGCATATAGTATAAAACAGCCAGTGTTGCTATCATAAGGGAAAACTAAAATAATAATAATAATTTTAGTTAACTAAAATAGAAGTTAAAATCACTCAAATGTGAAATCTGTATATTTATTTAATAATTATTATACACTTAATTGCTAGAGCTAATTCTTATTCAATTTTGAGTAAGTCAGATGAAGTAACTAATACTAGGAACTAAAGGAGGAAAGAACTAAAACAAAATGACTAAAACTAAAATAAAAATAATTAAATAGTTTTTAATAGTAACTAATAGTAGTGAATAGTAGTAAAAGCTGTTGATCAATGACAGGAATTACATGATCTGAAATGCGCCATTTTTGCTTATAGGCACTTAATTCTGCAGGCATTTTTTTTTTCTTGAGCCAGTGCAAGGTATAAATTGTAAATGCATTATTTTTAAATGCACAATATTAAATAAAACTCATGAATAGAAACTATTTAGTAGATCAGAGTGATCTGACTGATTGAATCTCTATGCAAAAATATTTTTTTCCTTTTTTTTTCTAGCAAATATTTAGTTAAAACCTAATTATGTTCTACAGTGTAAAACATGTTTGTAATTTTGTAACTGAAGGCTGTAAAAATTGCAACAGTAATAACACATGTTTATACTTAGTTAACTGTAAGATTCCGTGTATAGTGAAAAATGGTGTATCGTCACATTAAATTTGATTTTACTGAATTTACAGACAAAAACAGTAAGTCCTTGTGTGACACATCACTTGTGATTATATTTCATTCTGATGTTGCTGTTTTTACTGTAAACTTAGGGTTATTAAAACAAAAACTAAACCCATAAAAAGTTGTTACTCAAAATAAAGTAAACTTGAAATGAAATAATAATTGTAAATATATTTTTTTCGATTTTCTTGATGTACTAAAATAAATAAAACTGAAATAAAATGTAAGGAAAACTATGCATGCTTGCAAAAATAATACATAATTAAGTAAAAAACAAGAAATGACAAAAAGCACAAAATTACTAAAACTTACACTCAAATATTCAAGCTAATTCAAATTAATAACAGCTAACTCAAAATATTAATTTGAACTCTAATAGTATCTCAAAGATTCTAAAATAACCCTGACATTTTTGGTCTACACTTATTTTTACAGTGTAGATTTATTTTGTTGTATTTTGTGTAACATAATAAAGGTGTTTCACGATGCCATAGAAGATCCCTTTTTTGGTCTAAATGGTTCCATGAAGAACCTTTAACATCTGAAGAACCTTTCTGTTTCACAAAAGCTTCTTTGTGGTGAACAAAGTTTCTTCAGTTAATAAAAAGGTCAGAAAGAGATGTTTCTTTAAAGAACCTTTGACTGAATGGTTCTTTGTGGAACCAAAAATGTTAAGCACCTTTATTTTTAAGAGTGTAGATTCATTCATTTAACCCTAACAGACATTCATTCAGTCAGAAACACTATTTGATACTGTATATTCTGCTCTGTTTTTGGCCTCTTAAGTAACTTTCTGTCAGTATCTTGACTGTAGTTGGACTACTTCAAATCATGAGTAACTTATAGTTTGACAAACTGCTTCCATTACTTTCCTTCTGTGTCTCTAAATAAGATGAATAAACCAGACTGTATCTACAGGTCTTTGGCCCGAGAACGGTGCTCACGTCTTCTTCCTCCATTTATCTTCTTCATTTCTTTCTCCTGCTATAAAAGTTAAATTCCAGTCATGCCAGTCCATTTACTTCTGCATAATTGTTTCTTCTTCTCTATATCTCAGTTGTGTTTATCACCATTTACTTTGATTAATTTCACATTATTCTCCCTTCATCTTGTGTTGAAAAAGCTTTCCTCATTCTCGCCACATCCTCTTTTTCCTCCATTTATATTCTCGTCATGTTTTATTGGACGTTTTGGTAAATAAGTCTCATTTATCACTCTTGCTTAGTGCGTCTGCATTTTCCATTACATTAGATTTCTGATATGCACGTCCTCATCTGTCACAGCTCTGAAACCCACGCGCTACGTTTCAATTAAATGGTTTGGAGCGGAGTCTCTCTCTCGGTGTTTGAGGACTTCAACATCAATTTCTAATAGCTGTGCTGTGTGGATTTATGTAATATTAGAGAAAACTGGGC
This sequence comes from allo-octoploid hybrid of Carassius auratus x Cyprinus carpio, assembly GCA_024542945.1. NCBI lineage: Eukaryota > Metazoa > Chordata > Actinopteri > Cypriniformes > allo-octoploid hybrid of Carassius auratus x Cyprinus carpio. The sequence goes on from CM045034.1 coordinate 21,956,498, forward strand.
CCAAATTTAGAATATTTTTAGCAAAAAAAAAAAAAAAGAGAGAGAGAGAGAAATGTTTTATTGAACACTTGATGGAGCAACACATTTTATGGGAAAATAAATCCTGATAGTGGATTGGTTTGTTTTGTTTAAAAATCATATAATTGTATGAGTTAGTGAGAGGGGGTGTATTTATAGAAGCGTTTTTCCACCATGGCCCTTATTTCCACAATTGTGACTTTTTTATCTAACAGTTCAGGCTTTTTTCTTGCAGTTCTGAGAAAAAAAAAAAGTCTGAATTGCAAGATATTAACTCGAAAAAGTTTTTTGCAAAAAAGTCAGTATTGTGAAATATTAACTTGCTATTGAGAGAAAAATATCAGAATTGTGAGATTAAAAAGTCACAATTAGCTTTATTTTTTATTCTGTGGCAGAAGGAATAATTTAAACAGAATTCAAAGAGAAAAGATGGAATTCTGAGAAAAAAAGAATTCTGAATTTAAATCTCACAATTCTGTGTTTCTGTAAAATAAAGTTGCAATAACCTTTTATTTTTTATTCTCTGACAGCAACAGGCTTAGTTTTAACTCAGCGTTTGATTATTGTTACAAATACTTCAGCTCAAGTAATATGTTTTTGATAATATCTTATAATCAGCAAAGTTTATGTTGAAATATATATATATATTATTTTTAATATATTGTATATATTTTTGTTCAGTGAATATATTGTCATTAATTTATTACAGAAAAAGTTATTCAAAGTACAGATCCTGAAAGCTTCTTACATTACTTGAAGGGCATAATAATAATAATAATTTAGTATGGCTTTACAGTAGTAACAATAATATGATATTTTATTACATGATAGTGGACACCCAACTTTATTATCATGTCAATTGTTATGATTTTTTCTCCAACAAGTTCACTTTTATCACAAGTACTTTAGTATAAAAGCTGTAATAAAAAATATTTTATTATTTTATATATATATTTTTTAATTATTATGTGAAAATTAACAAGATCTTTGTTTTAAAAAATATTCTGTAAATTTATTGATTCCCATTTCCTAAATAAATATATAACATTTTGAAAAACATGAAGTATTAGATCAAATAAGTGCAGATTTAACTTTTATGTTGCTTCTATATATTCTCATGTTGAAGGATTAGCTAAATGTTCATTTGCAACTGAAAATGTGGATGTTTAGGAAAATCCTGTGGTGACTTTTTGTGCCATCTAGTGGTCTAAATGAGAATAAAATACCCTTAATATTGCTTTAATATCGGCTGGTAGGACAGAATAGAATAAATGGAAAAAGTTTCCATACAAATAAATAAAAATCTAATCTCTAGAGCGTTTATTCCAGCTGTGAAGCACACTTTGAGTCTCTGTGTGCAGCAGATCTGGTGAAGCGTGGCAGATGTTTTGAAGGTTTGATGTGGCTCTGGAGCTCCGGCACTATTGTGTGAACGGGACTGAGAGCAAACATACACTAAAACAGAGAGATGCTCTCGACTCGACCTTCATTTATAACCAAACATTTTTACCACCATCAGCTTAAACCTAAGGCAACCACAGTTTACAGCGAGAACCATCGTTTCTCACTTTCTTTGCTTTTGTAAGGAAATGAACATACAGGATAATACTACAATAAATGAGATGTGCATGACCCATATCTCTGAAGAATAAACAGCTGAATCTCTAAGATTTGTTGAATAACTGATAAAGCCTTACTGTTGATTTGCTGGAAATATCCTCACGCCACGTTCCTCATGAAGAAATGTTATCATGGATTATTTAGTCAGAAGCAACGGTCTGAAGTTAAAATCTTGATGGATTTGTGTCTAACAAACACACAGCTTTTGTCTTCTCCAGATGTTAACTGATGGACTGGAGTGCTGTGGATCACTTGTGGATTATTGTGGTGTTTTTATCAGCTGTTTGGACTCTCATTCTGACGGCACCCATTCACTGCAGAGCATCCATTGCTGAGACACTGATGCAGTGCTACGAAACAAACTCATCTTCATCTTGACTGGCCTGGGGGTGAACTATTCCTTTAACTCTGGGCATTTAAAATAACATCTGGATTAACCATGCATGCATTCATTTACCACTGCTGTGTGGTTGCCAAAAAGATTACATATCTGTATGTTATCTAAGACCTGGAAAAAAAAATCTATTTAAAAAGCTGGAGAGCAAATGGAAACTTTTATTCTATTTTTATCCTGAGCAAAAGCACGTTTGTCTCGCACTGCTTGCAGATTTGTCAGGATAATGTAGTTTGTAGCATTTGATGAAATTTAGTGTTTATTCGGAATGTCGTTTTTTAAGCAAAACTTATGTGTTTTTAAATTGTATCTGTGTTGCTATTTCTGCCACAGAGCACAGCAGCTTGTTTATAACCTTTTGCAGTATATTTCCTGATAGAACTTTACAGAGGGTGTATTTATCAGGGGTTTTGAGGGCTTGACCACTTCTCCTGTGAGAAACTGCAGTTTTCCGGTTATCACAGGAAATAATTTAATATGAGATGAAACTGTTAATTTCCTTTAAAACATACCTTTAAAGAAGTGCAGCTCGACGTCAGTATGAGTAAATATATTCTAGAATCCTCAATACTATTTTTTGACCGCAACATAGTGGCTGAATTGGCTTGAGTTTGGAAATAATTAGCTTGAATAAATGTCGATTCACATGATATTAACCCTCTAATTCAATGATGTTTTGAATTTTGCATCAGATAGGATTCACTTATGGCATTTTTATAGGCTCTGTGGTAAAACTCTGGTAAACCTTCGGTGACGTGAAGGCCATTAAATGACTGGTGTAACTAAAAAAGTAAAGCAAGTAAGTAAATCTATAAATAAATAAATAACATTGAGGTAGGTGTCTTGAAGCATCTTGGAGACGTTGCCACAGTTCTTCTGGATTGAGTCTGTCTCAGTTTGTTCTGTTTCTCAATCAAATCAAGACAAGAAATACTGAAGAAAATAATTTTTGCAGTGTACATTAAATATATATGTACTACCAGGTCCAGGTTGCCTGTGAATGCGAGTGAGCTGTGTTTGTAATCTGAGATACTGTTGGCCAGAGGGCTCTTGAAATGTGGCCTTTTAGTCAGAATAACACAAATCAAACATTCAATACAGCCTTCTTGCCTTAATGAATTATTTTCCAGCCTATGAAAGAAAATCAAGCGTATCGGTGGACTGGTGTTGATTGTACTTTCAAAAAAGCCTGGAAGCAGAACATGAAACAAACACAGCAGAGGCATCAAATGCCGCTCTTTCTCTTTCGTTCTCCTGTTCCGGGCTCGGGGGGGAATAAACATGCACACTGATATAGTACAAGGCTTTAATGACAGATTGCTAAATAGCACTGTTATGCTTTTTAGATGCAAATGAGGGTGAGTGAGTTTCAGAGGCGTGGAGAGAGCGACCCATTTTCAGAGTCTGTGATGATGAGTCAGGGTACGAGAGCGTGGGAGTGCGGCCGCATTTAGACCGACGGCAAAGAGATGCACATGCGAAAACAGAGGATCCAGCAGAGATTTCACACAGACAGACTGTACAACACACTTTGTCTTCTGCATGCATTGAGGCAAACGCATGTTATCGAAAAGCCCATGCTGTGATAAATCCTGAAAGCACTTGTTGCTGAGCTGAAGGTGTGGTGAGAAGAGATGTGCATGTCTTTGCATTCATTTATTCGGAACGGAGCTGTGAAATAAGCATGATAATGAACAATCAGATGATTGTCCTCTGTATTTCCTGGCTGGAATTTCTAAATTGCCTAAAATGTCTGGGTTCGGCTTTGTTTTCCCATCATGATTGTACTTGTTAATGACTGAAAAGCAGTATGCATGCATTGTGCATAATCAACCAATCCAATTATGGTGTGCAAGAAAGTGGGATCTATAGAGGACAGCCAAAGCAATATAAAACTGTAATCGAAATCAATAGTAAAACAAAGCCAAACCTGGTAATTTTAAGCAATTTACAAATCCCAGTCTGGACAAGAGGGTGTACAGACACCCGTAATCACAAAATGAACCCTTTTAGATTGATTAGAGACACCTCGACTTCAAAAAAAAGTAAATGGTCCAAAATCGTTCCACATATCAACATTATACGTCTTAATATCTTCTGACTGATTGCCAAAGTAAAGCTCGAGGATTTGAATGTTTGAAAGTGATGAATTTAAGACATACATGTTTGTTTATATTTGTGTTAAGCAATATCACTCATATTGCAGTTCAAACTACAATATATGACAAATGATGTACTGTATATAATATATATGCAGCCCTATATATATATAAAAATACAAACAATCAAAATAAATGACCTAATAAAAAATATTTAAAAATAAATAAATAATTGTCACAGTTTATTTGAGATGTTTTAGTTTCGGTTTCAATCACTTTTAGTATGTTTCTCTTTGTTTCCTTTGTTCAAGTGTTCCGTTTGTAACTAGTTGCCATGGTTATTCATTATGTTACAAATTAACACAATTTTGAACACAGACAGCTGCAAAATTTCACAAATGAAATCCAGTTACTCCTATAGGAATCCACGTGATCAGAAATTTCGTGAGAGGAAAAAAAAAAAAAAAAAAACGTCACCACAAAGATTTCCCTCATGATCAAGTTGCATGTTTTTTATTTATTTTATTATTATTATTATTTTTTGGTAATGTGGCCGTACCTAAGTTATAGTTCACCCAACAATGAAAATTCTGTCATCATTTACTCACCCTCATGCCATTCCAAACCTGTGTGACTTTCTTCTGCTGAACATAACATATTTTGAAGAATGTTGGTAACCAAACACTTGATGGTCCCCAATGACTTCCATAGTATTTTTATTTTTGGGTGAACTGTCCCTTTAAGGTTTGGCTGACAAAATTTGCAAACCCCTGGTTTAAGGTTTATTTTACGTCATGAACAGTGCAGGACGGTTTACATGTGAACACATAAATAGTTTAGAATTAACACTAACACTTAAGTTTGGGGACCAGTTTTCACTGTTAACTAGTTGTTTATTAGCATGCATATTACTAGCATATTGTCTGTTTATTAGTATCCTACTTACAGTATAAACTGCATATTAATGTCTTAAAGGCTGACCATATTTTAGATCCCTTAATCCAAACCTATTACTAACTTACTAACTATTAATAAGCTGCAAATTAGGAGTTTATTGAGGCAGAAGTCGTAGTCAATAGTGAGTTAATGAAAACTGGTCCTTAAACAATGTGACAGAATGCGTGTCTAACCCGTGTCTAACCCTTACTGTTTGACTCGGTGTGTCACTGAATTTTATCACTGCTATGATTCCCTGCTCTCAATATTAACAGGAGGCTTTCATTAACGTGAGGTCAGGCTTCATGTGTCCGCAGGGCTTTTTTCATCACGCTCACCATCTTTCTCTTTTAATCTCTCTCTCCGCTCCCGAATGCCATTTCTCCTGGTTTTCCTTATTAGCTCTTTTTTAGTGTGACTTCAGATTCACCCCTAGCAAAACTGCCAGCGATTTATTGATTAAACACTCCTTGAAATGACCTGCCCTCTCATACAGTGTTGGAAAATGTTGCTGTCTTCTTTCTCGCTCAGTGATTCAAGTGTGAACTTTATCGGGACCCTAAACCAGATACAGAATAATTTACATCCTGGATGTGAGATTGTGGTCATTTCCTGTAAATTTACAGTTCAATTGCTGTACGTTGTTTTCTTTTCACAGGCCTGGCTTACAGAGATCCACGAGTTCTCTCAGCAGAACGTAGTGATCATGCTTCTGGGTAACAAGGTTAGTGAACCTGACGAACCTTTAAGATATACGTCATGTGAAACCTTATGCATATCAATTCATACATCATTAATGTAAAAAACATTGAAGACTAATGCATAATGCATTGTTTATTGATTGACTGATTGATCGATTGATTGATGTTTCAGGCCGACTCCACACATGAAAGGATTGTGAAGAGAGAGGAGGGTGAAAAACTGGCCAAGGTTTGTAATGTCAACACACACAAACACACTCATACTTTTAATTATTTATTAGTAAAACCTTCTTTAGGGAAAATGTAACTTGAAACCTATAACAGTAACTACAAATCAACTGCAGACTAGATAAATGCACATCGCTCACCTTATTTAGCCTCTTTTATTGTTTTTGAGAGGTTGCACAATACATATGTGACACAAACAAATGTATGCAGTTATTTTATTTTATTTTATTTTTTTTAATAATAATCATACATTTTTTAAATACTAATCTTTATGTGTAAAACTAGGGGAAATGTCTGAATGCATCTTTAAGTGGGAACACATCACTGTATGTGCAGTTTTCATTAATGGAAACAGTAATTACAAATACGTAACAGACTAAATTAAAGGATTAGTTCACTTCCAGAATGAATGTTCAAAGAATTCGCAAAGAAATTAAGATTTTTGAGGAAAACATTCCAGGATTTTTCTCCATATAGTAGACCTCAATGGGGATCAACGGGTTGAAGGTCCAAATTGCAGTTTCTATACAGCTTCAAAGGGTTGTACAGGATCCGTCATTTTCTTAAAAATAAAAATGTATATACTTCTTAGCCACAAATGCTCATCTTGCACTAGCTCAGCGATGCACATGCGCTACTTCATGCATTGTGTAATAAACACTGGAAAAGTCATGCGTGGTTAGTTCTTTGTCTGTGTACTCTGGTTCAAAAAGGGTGAAAAACTGCATCACATTTTCTCCTCCAATTTCAAAATTGTCCAACATCATTTTACCTCTTTTTTCTAAAGGGGGTTTGACTTGCTTTGCATGTTTGCTTTGTAAGCACTGGGTCAGTAAGTACTTCTGCCGATGTCACACATGTATGATTATGTAATGCTTGAGGTCGAGCTAAGATGAGCATTTGTGGTTAAAAAGTATATAAATGTTTATTTTTTTTAGAAAACGACTCACTGTTTCACTAGATAAGACCATTACTTCTCAGCTGGGATCATGTAGAGCCCTTTGAAGCTGTATTGAAACTGCAATTTGGACCTTCAACCCGCTGATCCCAATTGAGGTCCACTACATGCAGAAAAATCCTGGAATGTTTTCCTCAAAAATTGAATTTCTTTTTGAAATGACATGATGGCTTGGGGGTAAGTAAATTATCAGGAACTTCTCCAGGTCTTATTTAGACTCTATTATTGTCTTTGAGAGGTTGCACCGTTTAAATTATTTATGCACATGTGACACAAAAACACACACATGTGCATTGATCCCACTGTTTATAAATGCAATGTGCATTATTTTTTAATGTTAATTTGTGTCTGTATGTTATAAAGAAGGAAGAAGAGCATTTATTCTTTCTCTCTAAAGGAGTTTGGCGTTCCCTTCATGGAAACCAGTGCTAAATCAGGTCTGAATGTGGAGTTGGCCTTCACTGCTGTGGCCAAGTAAGTCGTTCATTTTCAGACAGAATCGGTTCTTTTTTACCCACTGAGAATCTGTAGAATGGATTTAAACCTGGGAACATGTTCTACTCTAAATGGAGCTGAGAGAACCGCTCTCTTATCGGCAGCTGAAAGAGTGATCAAATTAGCCCAGATATCTAATAAACGAACACACAATTCTAACATCAGGACAGTCTGTGTCCAACCGCATAGCAACACACTGAAACACCATAGCAACCGCATAGCAACACACTGAAACACCATAGCAGCCACAAAGCAAAACATTAAAAACACTTAAAACACCATAGCAACCACATAGCGATGCATTAAAAACCACACAGAACACATTTGCTCAGAACACTTTAGCAACTGCATAGCAACCACTTAGTAACATATTAAACACTTAAAACACCTTAGCAACACACTAAAACACCATAGCAACCACAGAGCAACACATTAAAAATTACTTTAGCAACTGCATAGCAACACATGGAAACACCATAGCAACCACACAGCAACATATTAAAACACATTAGCAACATGCTAAAGCACCATAGCAACTGCATAGCAACACACTAAAACACCATAGCAACCACATAGTAATGCATTAAAATAACACAGAACACATTTGCTCAGAAAACAACTGCATAGCAACACATTGAAACACGATAGCAACAACACAGAAACACATTAAAAACACTTTAAACACCTTAGCAACCACATATCAACACACTAAAACACCATAGCAACCACATAGCAACACACTGAAACACCATAGCAACCACATAGCAATGCATTAAAAACCACAAAGAACACCTTTGCAGCTGCATAGCAACACACTGAAACACCATAGCAACTGCATAGCAACACACTGAAACACTATAGCAACTACACAGCAACACATAAAAAACACTTAAAACACCTTAGCAACCACATATCAACACACTGAAACACCATAGCAACTGCATAGCAACACACTGAAACACCATAGCAACTACACAGCAACACATAAAAAACACTTAAAACACCTTAGCAACCGCATATCAACACACTAAAACACCATAGCAACCACATAGCAACACACTGAAACACCATAGCAACCACATAGCAATGCATTAAAAACCACAAAGAACACCTTTGCAGCTGCATAGCAACACACTGAAACACCATAGCAACTGCATAGCAACACACTGAAACACCATAGCAACTACACAGCAACACATAAAAAACACTTTAAACACCTTAGCAACCACATATCAACACACTGAAACACCATAGCAACTGCATAGCAACACACTGAAACACCATAGCAACTACACAGCAACACATAAAAAACACTTAAAACACCTTAGCAACCGCATATCAACACACTAAAACACCATAGAAACTGCATAGCAACGCATTAAAAACCATTTAAAACGCCTTCACCCAGAACACTTTAGCAACTGCATAGCAACACATTAAAAAAATTAAAACACCCTAGCAACCCCATAGCAACACACTAAAATACTACAGCAGCCACTTAGTAATTAATTGCAATGTATGTCCAACTAAACACTCTAAAACACCATCGCAAACACACTGCAGCACATTAAAAAATGCTTAATTCACAATAGCAAAGCACTAGCAGCACTTTGGCAACACAACAAAACACCATATCAACCACATAGCAATGCATTAAAAACACTCAAAACACCTTAGCAACTGCATAGCAAAACACTAAAAACACTAAAAACGCCTTAGCAACCACCCACAGCACTCTAGCATGTTTTCACTGGCAAACTCCACTCAAAGTTTCTTTGAAAAGCGTACAAATTTGATATGTTAATACGGTGATAACGGGAAACGAGTGTTCCTCACATGTTCTCTGAATGTTCTGGTTTGTTAGGTCACACGGCAGCATTGTGTGTCTGTTGGTGAAAACAGAGGGCTGAATTCATTAATACATTTGTGCCACTCTCCCATGCAGTATTTGAGCACAAATTTCAAGATGCATCTTATTAATTATTCTTTCAATTTAACCAGTTCATACCAGCTACAAACTCATTTACTTTTATGCATTTAGCAAATACTATTATCCGAAGCATCTTAGAATATGCATTATGTTTAATGTTCATTTTTGCCCGTATATTGCATTTTCTTTCTCTCTCTCTAATTAATCACTGTGTAGAGCTATTTAAAAATTCGTTTTCAGTGCAAACACACCTCTTTTCTATGTAAATGATTATTAAATTGCATCTTATTGACAAATCTAGTACTGTTTGCCTGGTGCAATTAGTGCTGGGTAGATTACTAGATTAATTGTAGTCTGTTACTGATTCCAAATTACATGACAAAAAATGAACTTTTTTAACATAATCCATTGCATACATAAAAAAGTAGCTGCAACTGTAGTCTGATTACGAGTATTTTAAAATGTAATCTAATCTAATCACAAGTACTTGATTTTTGGAAGCTGATTACGTAATCCAGATGTACATATAATCAGTTACTACCCAGTTAATGTTGCACTTGGGGGCGTTTTGTTTTGCTGCAGGCGTAATCCTGTTTAGCTAGCTTATTAAATTATGACTTATTCACAAACATGCCTTCCGGTAGATCAAGCTGTAGCTCAAACATGGTGCTAGGAAATTCCAAGATGATGGGATCGATTGCCACCAAATGCATGGACTGATAAAAATGCACAACATGAATGCATTTAAAGTCAGTTTGGATGAAAGCATCTGTCAAATGCATGTATGTGAATCATTCACAACTGACTCGTAATATGTATCCAGTGTTGATTTTGGGGCGTGCTTGCACAGTTACCGTGTAATTGCTTCATTGAACTTGTGCTAAACAGCCCAGGCATGAAGTGCAATTAAACACAGTTATGAGCAGGCGCAGGTTGTTTCAGTGGATTCCCTCGGAGTTTAGAGAGGAAACTGATGTCTCCCTCCCTGTTTCTCAGGGAGCTGAAGCACAGGGAGATGAAGGAGCCTAACGAGCCAAAGTTTCAGCTGCAGGAGTATGTTAACAAGGAGATGAAGGGAGTCGGCTGCTGTCGCTCCTAAAGCCGCGCGCTCGTGCGCATCCGTCTCTCTCTCTGTCTGTTTGTGTGTTTTTCCACTTTCATCCTCTTCTCTCACATAAATTGGATGCCTGTCAGATATTCTGCAGCTCTGGAGACTTTCATCTTTAAACGCTGTGTTTTTTCTTTGGACCTCCATGCACTTCACAGCTCGCAAACAATAGAGAACGACACGAAGCAAAGAGAAGCGGTCATCAGAATGCAACTGGCACGTGCTTAATTATTCACACCCCCAATAAACACAGACCCACCTCACCAAGCAGCTGTAAATGTATGTTCAACACTCATGACCGGAGTGTCTCAAAGTTTGCTTTTATTACATGGCAAAATCATTCAGTCGTCCAATTACTTAGATGTACTTTTCTGTGGCAGCTTCACTTGAACCCAATTATACACCACTTTTATTGTTAAAAATACCCACAAGTGTGTCATAAACGTGGCGGTTCAGCACAGAGATAATTACAAGTGTAAAATCATAATTAAGACTTCTCTTTTTATAACATGCGGTTTTCTGTGGTTTCAGTCTTGTTTTGTAAACGTCTTACAAAATGAGTCCTGATGCACTTTGTAGACATTGAAAAATTAGTTGTTAGAGAGATGCTTCATTTTATTCTTTTATTATTTTAATGAAAACTGTTGCATTTCTTGATTTGAATCAGTCCAGATCAGCCCCAAATGAAAAGAACATAGCTGATTTTCATTGATTTTTTTTTTATCTTTCTGTTTTTAAAGCCTTGGTAATGATAGTTGTAAACTTGTCTCTTTAAGACTAAATCTTAACTTTAAGTTAAGTTATCTTTAACTTAACTTGCTAGACTTTCTCTTTGTCATGTACAATTTGATAATTTCTCTTTTTTGAATAAACCATCACACATTACACCACAATCCAAAGCTAATCGAGGATATAAAATAGGGAAGCTTGTTTCTATCATATTCAGATAAATAAAGAATTGCAAGAAGTAATTGTGAATAAAATGCAGAATTGCATGGTTTAAACTCAAAACTGTGAGACATAATCTTGCAGTTTTAAGAAGAAATGTCCAAATTGTGAGAGATTAACTCACAGTTGTGAGAAGAAAGTTTGAATTCTGAGATAAAAAGTCACAATTACACATTTTTTCATGGTGGAAGCAAAAAAATAAAATAAATTGATGTAAACTTAAGAAATAAGCTCATATTCATGTTATATTCTCTCCACTTTTGTCATTGTTATTTGTCAATGTATTTTCGTAAAATTATGAACTAATATGAAAGATGAATGTATGTATTGTACATATGAAAAACATCATATGGCATTTACAGAAGTTTGCATAACATATAATTAATGTTTTGTTAAAAATTTAGTATCGTCCTGTACACTAAATATATAGAAAGCTTTAACTAGAATTAGTAGCTTTAAGTGATGTTCAGAATGTGCCAGAATTTAAGAACTTGATGTTTTGTCGATACAGTGCGTACTGTGGATCGTTTAGTATATCGTGCTGTATGAATATTTTCATTTGAAGAGTTTTCAGTACTATGCCTTTGCACTTCTGTTCTTGATGTTTTTGTTGTTGTTCATATTTTTTATATCATCTGAAACTAAAGGAAGACCAGTATATGGCCTGAAATGAATATTTTGTTTGTCGGGAAATTTGTACTGACGTGCCATTTTTAGCTGCTCAGAGATTTTTGATGACAAATCAACTGATGTATATAAGTTCAGTTCAGTTTGTTTTCCCCTGTGAAGAAATCACATGAACAGGTAATATCAGAAATGACAAGCAATGGAATACAGAACTTTTTTCTATCTGTAGAGGTCAACGCAAAGGGTTGATCTAAGTGCTGAAAAGGTTTTTTGTTGTTGTTGTTTTTTTTAAGGTTTTTATGTAACGTATTGTATTCCCAACAATAAATCGACAGTGACGTGAATTCTGCCTTGGTGTCTCAATAATATGATCTAACAGTGACCTCTCATGGACACAACATTACATTGCAGCTCTTTCCTTTATATATATATATACACACACACACACACACACACACACACACACACACACACACACACACACACACACACACACACACACACACACACACACACACACACACACACACACACACACACACACACACACACACACACACACAGTTAGGTCCATATGTGACCCTGGAGCACAAAACCAGTCATAAGGGTCATTTTTTGAAATTGAGATTTATACATAACTGATGTATGGTTTGTTAGGAGGACAATATTTGGCCGGGAATAATATTTGAAAATCTGGAATGTGAGGGAGCAAAAAAATCTAAATATTGAGAAAATCACCTTTAAAGTTGTCCAAATGAAGTTCTTAGCAATGCATGTTACTAATCAGAAATTAAGTTTTGATATATTTACAGTAGGAAATTTACAATATATCTTCATGGAACATGATCTTGACCTAATATCCTAATGATTTTTCGCATAAAAGAAAAATGGATCATTTTGACCCATACAATGTACTCTTGGTTATTGCTACAAATATACCCCAGCGACTTAAGACTGCTTTTGTGCTCTGTCACATATATATTTGGACACTGACACAATTTTTCATAATTTTGTTTCTGTATGCCACCAGAACAGAATTAAAAATAAAGCAATCAAGATGAAATTGAAGTGCAGACTTTCAGCAAAAATAAAACATAAAAAGCGGAGCAATTACAACCATTTTATACACAGTCCCCTCATTTTCAGGGGCTCTTATGTAATTGGATAAAATGAATATAATCATTAATAAAATGTTCATTTTTAATGTTTTGTTGAGAATCCTTTGCAGGCATTGACTGCCTTGAGTCTGAAACTCAAGGACATCAGCAGAGACTGGGTTTCTTCTTTTGTGATGTTTTGCCAGGCCTTCACTGCAGCTGACTTCAGTCGTTGTTTGTTTCTGGCTCTTTCTGCCTTTCTGTCTTCAGCGAGTGAAATGCTTCAGAGATCAGGAGACTGACTTGACCACTGCAGAATAATACTCCACTTTTTTCTCTATTATAGATCAGTGTCCTGAATGAATACAATGATTGTTTATTTTACAGCTCAAAACATTCACAGGTAAGCTAGCCTATATGAAATGCAATCTTTCCAAAACACGCAGACCAGACCTTCATGACATCATCTTTTTATCAGCTCTCCTTACGAAACTTGTCATTGATTGCTGATTCGTTGGCATGTTTATGAATTAACGTTATGTCAGTGTGATACTGAACACCGGAGCCAGCTCTCTGCAGGAGGATACTTATTTCATATGAAAAGGTAAAAGTTTCCAGGCTTGTTAAATGAGAAGCACTTGTGTTTCTATTTCTGACTAAAATACGAATCCATAATCCAGAATAACGCTTCCTCCAGTGAAAAAATCCATGTTGTCCTCTCACATCAAAATCCACCCACACAGCTGTCTTAAGCATTATTTTGCTTGCTCAATCTGTGCAGATTTCTCTCCTAATTCAGACGAGGGGACTTTTTCACTGCAGCGTTGGATTATGGATCTATATTTTGGATAAAAACATCTTAATGCTGGATTTGTTTCAGCTTTTGTCTTCTCCAGATGTTAACTGTAGTGCTGTGGATTACTTGTGGATTATTGTGATGTTTTTATCAGCTGTTTGGACTCTCATTCTGACGGCACCCATTCACTGCAGAGATCCATTGCTGAGACACTGATGCAGTGCTACATTTCTACAAATCTGATGAAGAAACAAACTCATCCTAATCTCGGATGGCCTGAGGGTGAGAACATTTAAAGCTAATTTTAATTTCTGGGTGAACTAGTCCTTTAAGCTCTTCATGTCTTGCCACTGAGAACAAATCTAAAGAGACGAGTCTGGTGACATTATAGAGATGCTATTACCGGTCAGTTGTTCTGCAGGTCAGGGTCAAGCTCACTCTTACCTGGGGTCCTTCCTACGGTCATCGTGTGTTCTTCTGAACGCTGACCTTCTCTGTGTCGTTCTGCTCGTGATGGATGAAGCACATTTAATCAGTCCTGACCGCGGAGATGTTTTCCTCTTGTTTGTATTTACAAGGAAAAAGCACAGAGGGTTTCATGAGCACGTCATACTGAGAAGCAGTGATTTCAGAGCTTGCCATCAGGGTCACACTGTCGTCACGTGTGGCTGGCTGATGGAGGATGTTTGTGTTCTCTTCATACACCAAATCCTCTTCCTTTAGCTGAGTGGCTGATGGGAATTATTATTATTAAATTACGGTAGGCATTTCTGTTTGTGTAGATTCCTGTGTAAATGCCCGTCTCACTGCGCTGTTCAAGGAAAAAATTGTAATTGAATATTTGATGATGAATTTTTGAGATGCTCCATAGAAAACATCAAGGCAATCTGAGCTCTTAAAGAGACAGTTCACCCAAAAATAAAATGACATTCTAAAACTTGTATTTATTTATTTTATTATTTTTCAGGTCATACAATGAAAGTAAATGGGGCCCAGTGTTGTCTGTCCACAGTTTTTGGATGAATTATCCACTTTAAAATTGAGTTTGAACAAATTAAATAAAATAATTAATGCTAATCATCAAAATGAAGCATATCAACGTGCAAGAACGTGTACAATAACAGCACATATGGGTTTGTTGGTATAGATTTATGATGCAAGAGGTTCCTGGTTTAAATCCTGTATGGGACCTCAGAGCTTTTTGTAAAATTTCAGGTGGTTTCTGACATTGCTTCTGGTGGCCTGTGAACTCTGACCTGACCTTGACCCTGCTTCTATAATTGAAATCAAACAGTTGTTCAAAAACCTCCACCACCTCCATGCAGTTACACTAGATACTTTGGTCTGGTTGACTTGTGTCTTCTTTTTTTTTTTGTAAGCAAAGTTGTGTAACTAAGCAGAATTACCCATGAGGAATGCTGAGGGCATTGCAAGGCAGTGTGTTAACAAGCCCTCTGTTTATTTATTTATTTATTTAAATATATTAAGTGATATTTCATTTAAACACTGGAGGGCAGTGTTGCTCAATAATTGCAACTGTTTTGAACCACTACCTGTAATTTCAAACACGCCCAGAAATACAAAGAGTCCTGAAAAATAAAATGTATCACAGTTTCCACACAAATATATTGTGCAGCACAACTGTTTTCAACATTGATAATAATCAGAAATGTTTCTTGAGCAGCAAATCAGCATATTAGAATGATTTCTGAAGATCATGTGACACTGAAGACTGGAGTAATGAAGCTTTGATCACAGGGATCAGTTACATTTAAAAATATATTAACATAGATAACAGATATTTTAAATTTTAATAATATTTCATGATATTGCTGGTTTTTACAGCCTTGGTGAGCAGACAAGATTTTAAAAACATAAAACATTATAAAATTCTGCAGACCCTAAACTTTTAAACGGTGTCTATATGTGGATATACAGTATCACACACACACACACACACACACACACACACACACACACACACACACACAAATAATAATAATCGTGAATAGTCAGGTTGGGTTTGATTACAGTTGCAGCTGAGAGGCCGGTTACTACACCTGTCTGGTTACGTGAAACAAGCGTTTCTGAGGTGAAAGAGAGGCTTATCATCTTAAGCATACACTCATACACACGTGAGGCTCCACGCTCTCATACGTCATGATGAAGCTCATCGAAAACACACACAACCCGCAGCATGGCTCGTATTCCTGTAATACACCGCGGTCTTTAATAAGAAATTTGTGCACACTCAGCATTGTTTCTTTCTGCATTATTCAAACTGTAAAATTCTAGTTGCATCATTAGGCTACACTGTAGTTTGGTGCAAATAGTGTTTGGCATGACATGCAAAACCATGTTTGTGAGTGTGTGAATGCATTTATGCTGTTGCATGGATTCAGAAGTGTCTATGCATGTTTTATACCCAGTTTTAATGATGCATAAGCATAAACATGTTACATTAAATTAATTTGGTGTGTGTCTGCATGTTTGTGCATGAGCCGTGGCTCTCTTTGTGTCGGACTGGCACTGGCTTTGTTTATTTGCTCAGGTTGATGAGGAGGAGGTCTTATCTACCTCTCCATAACACACCACTGTTTGCCTTTCCTCCGATCACGTGCACTTTGTTTTTATTCCTAACACACACATGCATTAAAGTCAGCCATTGCAAATAAGAAAGCCCTTAAATGTGTCTGTTGCAAAACATCAGAGGTGCGACACTGAGTGCTGCATAAATATCTACTTAAAGGTGACGGTTTCTCTGGTACAGAAGGTTAATTATTACTAGCAACCCCTCATAATCTCATTATCTTACAAGGCTAATATTGCTTGCTTATATAACCCTATTTTAAAAAAAAATAAAAAACCTTCTGAAGATGGATTGCTGGTCTTAACCGGTTCAAACTGACCTCTTAAACCATCGAAACAGACTATATAACCGTCTTATGTTTGTTTTATTTTAACTGGTTCATATGAACTGGTCTCCAGGTGCTTCATCTTTTCCGTCCCACCGATCCGTATCTTCCTGTGAGCGCTCAGGTTTTCACCAAAAACACACAAAGAGAGTCCGCATCGCACATTTCCTCTCATTATTCGGCTTGAGTAAAGGTCATCGTGCTCAACGGAACGAGCCGCTGAGAATATTTGTTTTTCCGACGTAACCAAACCGTAATGCACTCGATGAAAATACACGATATGCAAATACACTCACAGACTTTGTCACATGAGATGATTATTTCAGCAGCGTATTTATTTGACAGAGGTTTCCCTCGGGGTCAAAGGTCAAAGACTTCATGTTTGCAGCCAGTAAAAACACAAAGAGAACCTATAGCTGATCGAAACCGTATTTTATTCACATGCTTTCTGTTCAGGTGGATGCACAGCAAGCTACGACGGACTAGATTTTGTTTGTGTTTTAATTACATAAACTGAACGTTTCACTAAGTCACTGATAGGCTATAGATTTTTCCCGTCACTTAATTGAGACCCTTCCTGACAAAGTTAATCAAAAATTAAACCTGTTTAAACACTGGCACACCCTGCTGGATCATAAATTGCAGTCATATAACTGCATCAGTTCAGTTTTAGTTGCAGTGTGTCTTAATCTCCTCAATCAAATTATTGGTGAGAATGTTTTGTTGATTTTCACATAATAATAATAAAAAAAAAAAACATACTGGTAGAAAAGCACTTCAAGAGTTTATCAATGCACTTTTGAGGACAAAAAAAATAAAAAATTTGTTTCAAATATTCCAGTCATTAATTAACTCACCTAAACACATGCAATGCATGATTAATAAGATATATATGTAATCAGACATATATAATCAACATAACATAAGCATATTATTCCAGCATCTTCTCTAAATGATGCAAATGCACAAGTTATGTTCCAGTCTGAATGTGTTCATGTTGTGAATACACTCCTAAACAAGGAATGAGTAAAGCATAATGAATTCAAACAATGCATTAGTCTGCTCGTTATGATCTTATGTCTTTGACTTGCATATCATATGTATATATAATGAATATTGTTTAATTTGGCAGCCACTTTCTAAGCCGAATCATGCATGCAGTCAGATGCTGTATGTAGGTGAGATGTGTCTGTATGGGTCAGTGAGGACACTGGGAGTAAAACCACTGAATTTTAACTATTGTGATATGATGAGTGATGAGTGTATTATGTTTCTGGCCTCGGCTGCGGTCAAACCTGCTGACCCTGAGTTGAGGTCGGGGGTAAAGCGTAGTCGAGGATGATTGGTCAGGTGCAGGGAGAGATGGCAGCTGTTGCTATGTGTGTGGGAGAAGACAAGCAGGAGGAGTCTGTTTGGCACTTCCAGGAACACCTAAGCCGCTGGTTTCTATTAGGAGGCACTGAGAGAACATGTGTGCCAGACTGGATAAACAAAGGAGAGAGTAGCACCGATGGCCAGTTTTATCCATGTCACCTAAATCACATGGCTGACAACTTTACACTGTGCTAAATCCAGACTGTTCCTCGAACAGGTAGTGATTACCACGGGTTCATGATGTTCACGACAGGCCAAAGCTGCCGTTACCTTAGCATTAAACACTGGTGAAGCCGTGTCGCGGTTATGAAACTCTCACGCAATGCAAGCGTGTGTAAACGAAGCAGATGTATCTGCTGACCGGCATCTCAGAGGACACCGAACCACTTGTTGTGGGCGACGGTGGATCTCAGCGGATAACAGAGTTATAGAGTTTGTGACTCAGGAGTCGTGGGTTTATCAAAGCATTTTAACACCAGGGGGACCGAGCCTGTAATTAGTGGAAATGAGAACCGGTTCATACTCAAAAATACTGGAACTGAATGATTCCTTTAATGCATCATATGTCTGCGTGCTTTTGGCTAACATATTAAATACACTTAAAAAAAAAAGTTGAAAAACAAGCTCTCAATATCACAATTACGTCAACATAGGGTGTTTTTTTATTATTCTATAATTGTTATAATATTTTATAATTATAAATGTTCTATAATTAACATGAATTATATGTTATAATAATTGGATATTATTATAGATCATTTTATAAATGTTATTTTGACAATTTTCTACAGCATTGCCTTTGGCAGCAACTAAAAATGAAAATAATATCAAATATAGCTTTTTGTAAATTTGTGTAAATTATTTTATTAAAATATTGATCAGTGGTTCAACAGTATGTTCGTTACAATCAATAATGTTTTTTAAATGGTAAAACAAATAAATCACACTATATAATGAATTAATGAATATTTTTAAACGTATAGTAAAGATCTAGTTTTTAGAAAAGGATTCACAATGCTTACTCAGATGAGAAGCATCCAATCTAATAACCACAAACATTTACAGACTTACTTTCATATTCAGACATTTATGGCTCGTAATGTATCTCTGCCCATGTTTAGCAGACACTGGGTTTTAAAACATCGTTGTTTGCACAGATGCCCGACCGGCTGATTGTCTTTTGTTCTGGAAGGTTTGGGAGGATCTTATGATCGTACAGCAATTATCTTTCAGATGATTATCAGAAGAATAATTGAGGCATTTGTGGGATTTTCCCATGTCTTTCATAACGTAAGCACTGAACTGTATTGCGTGGGGATGTTAAATATGTTCTTTGTTGGTTTTATGGTGAAAATCTAGAACAAACCATTGAGGATTGATGTTGGAATCATAAACCATGCAGCTCACTGCATCCAAGTGCAACAAACCAGAAACTACTTAACTGTATAGAATGAGGACATTTAGACACACAAAATGAATGGTTCGTTTTGTGTGCAATATCAATAATAAAAATGTGCATTATTACATAAGTGTCTCCATTAACAGCTCTCTAAATCAACATCTAATGAGGAAGTGTTAAATACACTGTGTAGTTCAAAGCTCAAAAGAACCGTCACCGTTGGCTGATCTGCTTTGTGTACATATAACATTATGGCTATTTGTTGTATTGTAATATATTACTGTAATAAATGGCAGTTACTGTGAGGTTTTCTCTGGAGCAAACAGATCACGAGCGGTGGTTGATGAGTAACCTGAGAGCAGCTGTTTCCAGCTCAGACACCCGCGCTGACGATGATGCTGGGTCCGTCCTGTGATTGACACGCCGGCTCGAGTATCACTGCTGAATGAGAGGCAGATGGAGCTGATGATGGAGGCACATTTACTCTGCAGATCAAGCTGAAGAGCATGGAGACGTATGGGATGATCTATTAGCACTACTGTTGATAAAACGTTCCTCATCCCGAAGTATTTTAAAAGAAATATCTTTTAAAATATCTGTCATTGAATATTGATTGATTTAAACAAGTGTTTGATTGAAATCATGGCAGATAGATGTGATGTACAAACAGTCAGGTGTCAAGGTTCACATTTTTCATGAACATGCATGTTCCCAAGAGTCATCATTTTTATTTTCTGGTCAGAGTGTTTAGTTAGTTTCCACTTTTTATCGGCCAGCAGAAGTGAAAGTGGACAAAACTAATATATATGGGAATACTGTTACATATATATGCAATATATTAAATAAGCATTTCAATATATGGGAAGCTACCGTATGCTTCTTTTTTCAATATTTCATAGAGCATGTCTGGTTATGTATTGATACATATAAATATATATGTGTGACCCTGGACCATAAAACCAGTCATAAGGGTACATTTTTTGAAATTGAGATTTATACATCATCTGAAAGCTGAATAAATAATCTCTCCATTGATGTATGGTTTGTTAGGAGGACAATATTTGTCTGAGATACAACTATTTGAAAATCTGGAATCTGAGGATGCAAAAAAAATCTAAATATTGGGAAAATCATCTTTAAAGTTGTCCAAATGAATTCTTAGCAATGCATATTACTAATCAAAAATTAAGTTTTGATATATTTACGGTAGGAAATTTATAAAATATCTTCACGGAACATGATCTTTACTTAATATTCTAATGATTTTTGGCGTAAAAGAAAAATCTGTAATTTTGACCCATACAATGTATTGTTGGCTATTGCTACAAATATACCCCAAAGACTTAAGACTACTTTTGTGCTCCAGAGTCACAAATAGCATTACATTTTTTTTTTTTTTTTTTTTTCATGTGATAGCTTTGTTAAAACTCAGTTTAATGAGTTAATGCATAAGTTTGTGAAACACAAATTCAGAAACTTTTATCTCACTTGATTGTTTGTGTAGTTTCACTTTTCATGTGCTAAAATATGTGGGATGTATGTAAGAAAAATGGGCTAACTAAAAACAAAAACTATCATTTATAATATCTAATAAAATGTTGGGATTTTTGGACACCCAATTATTCAATTTAATATTAAAATGTCCTGATTATGGGCAACTGGATGTCTTGTTACAACATAATAAGAGTATTGTGTATAATTAATACAATTAAATATAAATATTTATATATGAATTATATTTGTAAATAAATTATTATATACATACATTTCACCATTTATTTGAGCACAAGTTGTTGATCCATTAATATTCAATAATTCAAATATTCAATGTTCAAAAGTATGTCAAATACATTTGAACACATACACACACACACACACACTTATTTATTTGCTTATTTAATGGCTTCAGAAGTACATGCGACTCATTTGACTGCATAATTTGTATTAATGCACCAATTAAACCAAAAGAACACGAGGTGAAATATTTGATTCCATCCTCAAGTTATTAATATGTAAATGGAGAGTTAATTTCGCATTAACTGTGCATTTCTAATCTCTTATTGCGTCACAGAAATAATCGACCCAATGTGTTTCAAAAGACACTCTTATGATGGTTGCATCTTCTTACGCTGCTGATGCTGTGGGAGGATGAATGCACTGCAATTACAGTTATGCAATTAATAATTAGCTCATTTAGCTTGTGTTTCAGGAAGGCAGCTGAAGGGACAAGGAGAACAAGCTTGCGGCCTTGAGCTTCAGTAATCAGAAGGGTTACATAAGAAACATCCTGCAGCACATCTAAACATTAATGTGCGAGTCCTGCAGAACATCTGCGTGCTTCTCAAATAAGTGAGTCACTCAGACAGGAAAATCAACGTGGACAGAACGAAGTGTCTGAGAGATTTCTGCAGAAACATGCCCTGGCTTTTGTTGATAGGCTTGCATAACTCGAATAGGATTTGTTGACTTATTCAGAATTTACATTACAAAGTGAAAGCGCAATATTTTGAATCGGGAGGGATAAAGGTTTGGCAAACAAGTGCGTCTGGTGAATGTCGACTGCTTTCGTGCCGAATAATAGGCTTGTTATTTCACTCCATATGAAAGAAACGGTTCTGCTCTATTAACCCTGCAACAACTGAATTTGCTTTCATATCGTAACGTCCAGAGAACTCTGAAAGGTTCAGTCTTCTCTTTATTAATCTTTAGTCTTTGTATCAAAACATACAGTACATCGAACACACACCCACACACCTCAGATTTCACACCAAGATATTTGTTCCTTTGCCTTTTGTTCAGTCTAATATTAGCAGGTGTGTCATTTTTAGTCATGAATATTTTCTGTGATATTTTAATACTCTGTCAGACACAAATTAATGTTAAATGTGACTAATTAATGACATCAGTCCACCTTGTTGCAATTCACTTTGAGTGTTTTTAGTGTTTTGCTTTTGTTAGGCCGGATTAGGAGGATCTAGTATTGTCTAATATTTGTCTAATATTTTCTGAAATGTGTCAGATCTGTTAACTTTCTGAAGGCATACTATAGTTATAGCAAAACATTTTTGTGTAGTAATATATAATTTAAGTTTATTAATATCTACTACTTACTGTTCAAAGTGTTTAAATCTCACAGAATTGTACTCTAAAAATCAAAATAAGATAATAAAAATTATACATCAGCACCGTAAAAAATAAAAAAAATAAAATGCATTTGTGAAATCAGCAACGTGCTAGAAAATAGTATCAAAATAAATCAAAATTTTGACACTTTGCTGTAATTAATTAAGCTTACTATCAATGTCTGAAAAAAAAAAAATTCTACGCTAATTTTTTTGCGATCCATGATCAAGTGCCAAACCTGACTCATGTTAAATATTTCTGAATTTATACCAGCATTCTCTCTGAAAACCTCTCTGAGGTTTAATATATATATATAATATATATATATATATATGTTGTGAGTATTATTGTTGTTCAAAATTTGATTCGCTGCTTCATTTGCTGTGTTACATTTGCTCACAGCAAATCTTATCTTTTCTAAACATTGCATGCTGACAATGTGACTCTAAGTGCAAGTACTAAAGTAACATAATGCATGCATCTCTCAGAATCAGTTCTCCTCTGTGGGGAATACAGCACCTCGTCAAGGGAACATGTTCTGAAACAGAAGGACAGCTGATTGGAGTTCAGACCACAAGATGTCCTTGTCCTGGAGCACAGCGATTTGAGTCACTACAGCTGGTGTGGAGCAAAGAATGAGGACACAAATCATCAAATATGCTGAACAATCGATCCCTGACACAAACCACTGAATCAGATGCAGCCGGCTACTCATTTCTCCAGATATTTTTAGGACCTTCACATGTGCAGTCACTGAATATTGGAACAAACTGACCTAAATAACTGCCCGTTAAAATAAATATGACAGTTTGTTGATGTTTGGGAAATAAGTGTTTATTTGGGGACGTCGCCTGCTGAGAGTCAATCTCTTCTGACCTTTGCTTAGAGTTTTTAATTAGATATTTTGGTCCATATATAATTTTTTCACTAGTTTTATCATTGAACAGGTGGAAATTTGATAACGTAGAAAAGTAATAGCACTCCTGTTCTCAATAAAGCATTTTAATTTGCACATCATTCATGTCGCAAATTCAGTATTTTAATACATAGGCAGCTGTAATGAACTGATATACAAAATCTGATCCAGAACATTATGATATATGGTATAATACCAAGACATTAAGGCGTTTGTCTCTTCTGTCTGTGTGCTTTACTGCTTCATTTCTCAGAAAAGGTGAGAGGATTCACAGCCGTAGCCCCTGATTTATTTTACTTCTCAATCTGACAGAGATCTGTTATCTGCGGCACACAGAGACGTGATCGCACTCGTCAGGGGCTCTTGTAGTGATGAAAAGACCAATGCGAATCAATCATTGCACCTGTCTGTGCTGAATTTTGGTTTGATAGTGCTCTGAGATTCATCCGGCCTGCGACTGCTTGGACTCATATATGGATTCATATATATTCTGGTTGGCAGTTGCCAGATTCATCTCTGTAATTCTTGGTGACATTTGCTCTTTGTCTACAAGAACGCTAATTAGTATGATGTAGAATAGATAATCAATGCTTGTTGCAAAAAGTTGACATACTGACACATACTGTCACAGAAAGTGTCGATGAGAATTACAAACAAGCATGAAACATTTCTCATTACAATACAGTAGACTGTTTTACTAGTCATGAAATGAGTTAAAGGAATAGATAGATGTAGATGAGTTGTTTCTTCATCAGATTTGGAGAAATGTAGCATTGCATCACTTGCTCTGCAGTGAATGGGTGCCGTCAGAATGAGAGTCCAAACAGCTGATAAAAACATCACAATAATCCACAAGAAATCCACACCACTAATTAATTAATCTCTTGAGAAGACAAATTAATTCATTTTTGTTGTTGTTGTTTTTTTTTTTTAAATGCATTCATCCATTAGCATTCACCTCAGAATTAGACTTTAGGGACTAAATTAAACTAACCAGTGTCTAATACAATGACAGATATTGCATTGGTCAAAATGCTAATTTTGAATGTCACTTGCAAACATTTTCACCTCATTTTTTCAAATTAGCAGCGCTCTGCTAAAAACAGAACAGAAGAATGTGTGACGTCAGATCTGGAGGATTGCTGTCATGTTTAATCAATGCTTTTTATAGTTCCTAATGTTTTCTTTGTCTTCCTCCTTTCTTTGAGACAGGCAAAGTTCCTTCCCCTGACTGACTTATCTGGTGTTGCTGAACAAAATGGAAGAAAATATGCACACTTTGATCCAGAGAGATGACAGAGAGATGGCCTTTTTTAGAGCATTAGAGGATGTTTTTGTTGTGAGAACTATTAGATATGAAAAAATAACACAGTATGAAATGTACTGCCATCATACTTTGGGATGAGTAAGTTTTTTAATGTTTTTTTGTTTTTTTTTAAGAAGTATTTTCTGCTCATCAAGGCTGCATTTATTTAATCAAAAACACATAAATTAATAGTAATATTGCGAAATATTATTGCAATTTAAAATAATGGTTTTCCATTTTTAAATACTTCAAAATATAATTTATTCCTGTGATGCAATGCTGTATTTTCAGCATCATTACTCCAGTCTTCAGTGTCACACGATCTTCAGAAATCATTCTAATATGCTGATTTACTGCTCAAGAAACATTTCTGATTATTATCAATGTTGAAAACAGTTGTGCTTCCCGATATTTTTGTGAAAACTGTCATAGAAGATGTTGAGAAGACATTACTGATTTATTGATCTCATAACACAAAACTAACCTTATCTGCTTTTATAGGCTGTTGTCGATGCATCTTCATTGATTTATGTTTTGTTTTTCTTTGTGAGTGCATGTTATGTTTGTTGTCACTGTGCACATTTTCAGCTTCTGATAAGCCTGTATACATGCATATTGTACTTTAAAGTTGGCGTGAAACATGCTTGAAAACAAGGTTATCCAGATTATGCATAATGGTTGCAGAGGAGCTACTGAAAGCTTTTAAAAGTTTGATTATATTTGATTAAATAATGTGTGTGAAGAGCCTCATTTGGTTAAAAAAAAAACACTCCACTTCTCGCCACCTGAAAATTAGCACGCATTTACAAAGAGCAGTTTGATTTGTGCATTTATATCCTCAAATATTTCTTTATGACCCATAGTTCTTTATTAATGTGTGGTGGTTATAAATGTATTATGGTCCTATCTCATAAAGAGGCAGCAATGCCGCTGACGTTAGTTATGCCTAAGGATAGCAGCTTGCGTTCTTCCCCGTAACCATGGCAGAACCGCTCATCATTTCCACAGCAACCTTGAATCAGAGAGTATAGTGTAGAATGAGATAAACAAGGGAAAACGCTGCACTTGTTCAGTGTTGAAAACATTTACTTAGAAGAGAGTGAATGAAAACTGCAGGGCTACATCTTCATCAGTCTATGTCTCTGTACTAAATCACAGTAGCTGTCTACGTAGGCAGCATCAAAATGCATTCCAAAAGATTTGCAGACTTTTAAGATACCGTCCTTTGATTTAATGCAATACTGCACAAACCTTTCACAGAGAAATCAAACTAAGAATGCACAACATCCTCAATTAAAAAGTAAATCTAAGATGCTAGATGAGGTTGTCAGATATAAACACACTTTTTCATTCACTACTGTGATATGTTGATAAAACAGCATGCAATCTTGTTTAAGAATAAATTTTTCAGTAATTGTGTATGCTGTGCATTTTTCATGGAAGCTTCCATCAGGTCTTTTTCTCACAGCTTGCAATTCTAAATGTATTTATCAAAATTCAGATTTTTTTTCTCACTTTTTTCAAGTTATGAGATGTACTATAAAGTCAGAACTACAAGATATAAACTTTATATCTGATAAAATTCACAAGCCTCTTTAATTTGTGCAACCCAGGCTCAGTGGAAAAAAAATGTTTTTATGCAAAATACTAAAAACATCTATACATACAATTCTGTACAACACTAGTGGCATTAAAACACCAACAATCTTTATTTCTTTTTACATGGATTATGACAACTGTGTTACAGTATCAATTAATAAAAACTTATTGTCACACAATACTAGGCTATGTTTTGCGCTCAAAACATGTTTACCATAGTGCATGACATTTTGACATTTGCATCTCATAAACATCTCCATATGTTTGGCTTCTCTGACAAAGTAAACTTGCTCAGTAGCACACCCGGTGCATTGCACTTATGAGCTGAAGCACTCGGATACGAGTCTGTTAAACACGAGTCACTTATTAAAGGAGGTTGCTTCTGCAAATGTGTTTGTTTTTGTTCAAACTATCTTTTTAGTGTCCGGTGAAGTAACGTTATTTTCAAGCCCAATTTAGTGCCTTTTAGATTCACATTCATCAGTTTCAGATAAAACTGAACTTGTTTTTTACGCCACTCACTGGACATTTCTTTTTAACACTGTTGCAAAACATGCAAAAAAAACAACAAAATATCATTCTACAGAAATGTTACCATGCACAGCATGTTTTTTTTTTTTTTTTTTTTTTTTTCAATGAGCCAGATAGCTTAAAATGTGCAAGTAGGCCTACTTCACTTTTCCAGGACCAGAATAATCCCTATTCTCTGTCACATCTCATCAGTCTTGTCTCGTCCTGTTACCTGTATACATTTACCTTCTGCAAAATTACAGCTATGAAGCCTGAAGTCTGTAAAGGCTCTCACAGAAAGCAGGATAATAACAGTTTGGGCTCAGCCCGTATCTCATGTAAGTCGTGCCACCCGTGGTTGATGATTCACACATGGGTCAGAAACACACTCTGCTTCTGTGTGACACAGCTCATCTTACTCTGTATATTCAGCTGATAGCGACACACACTGTGCCAGCTGCATCACAATATTAACAGCCGTGTGTTAGAGAGCCGGATCCCAACGGACCGATCAGTGGGAAGTAATTGGATCCGTACAGAGAAATATTCCAGTCTGACAAGGTTTGAACTCGGCGATCCTTCCCTGCCATTCCATGTGTGACGCAAACACCAAAAAAAAACAAAAAAAAAACAGAGTTCCCTGGAGGGTTTTTCGAACACGTATAGTTTTTTGGCACATTTTTTCGTAACACACCGTACAAGAATGGTTGTCCTAGGCACACACTGATGATAGTTTATTTGTGTCCTAATTATGTTATGTTGACAGTTTATGTGTGTGTGTGTGTGTGTGTGTGTGTGTGTGTGGCACTTCAGCTGGTTGCTCTTTATATAACACAACAGTATTCCTCTTTTATGCATTTATTACCTCCAGGCAATAGGCAAAAATATTACGGCAGCTTGTAAATGTTTATGTGCAAGAAATTTTGAAACAAGTGTGACTCCAAAAGCCATGTGAGATATGCTGGGAAAACTCCAAGCTAACAAAAATATGTTCTATCTGAATGTATCTGAATCTTATATCAGATTTATTTGTATTTAATTTTTTTTTTTTTACATCTAGTCTTTTAGACTATTTACTCACTGTATATGCTTTAGACATGTAAAACATCCATCTTTCACATCATTATTTGGTGCTTTAATAATATAATTGCATATATGTGTCGTCATGTGTTGTGTGATTTTGTAAACAAACTAGTGAATTGAACCAGTTCATCGAAACGAACTATCCAAAAGAATCAGTTCATGGAAACTAATCAGATTTTCCCGTTTGTCTGAGGCTCTGGACTTCAGGTGATAATGTTGTAAATAATTTCAGTTTCTTGCACAGACTGATCATTTCACTTCATAAGAACACAATAACATCAGGAGCCATTGACTTGCATTTATTGAATCACCAAGGAGCACGGTGTCAGCTAAAAATCTTCTTTACTTTACTACTGAGGGAAAAATATGATGTGATTAACAGCACATTTTCATTTTGGTGTGAACTATACTTTTAAAAGTGTGTTTTGGATGTTTGCTTTCCACTAGTCTGAAGAAAAAAAAAAGAAGAATAAAAAAAAACACTTTAGCAAAAAAGACCCAAGTCTCAAGACTCACCAATGTTTTTTGCCTGTAGTGTTTCACAGATTGTTTTGAATGAACATTCTACTAATGTTAAAAGAAGAATGTTTGTTTGTTACTTTGGGAGAAACTTTACAGAACATTCTGAGACCATTAACTGGGTTTATACCTATTGAAATGAATCCACCCACAGATGTAGCCACGGTAACATCTATTTACATGCATCACATGCATAGAAAGAAGCACCTGAATCTCTCCTAGAAATGCACATGTTTATAGCACGATGGGTTACAGAGGCTTGAATGATTCATTTCTGTGCAGTGGGACTGTATGACTACAGCACATAGATCATGCTGTGGTCAGTATGGAGATGTACAGAAACATTTTTTTATGCTGAATCAAAAATCAGGACTTGTCTTTCTGTTCCAGACTGTCCAATACATTATCAAGGACAGACACAATGAGCTGGACGTACCTAAGGGTGTTCACAAACAAAACTAGATTAGCACTTCCTGGAATAAATAATAGATAAATATCTATTAGCAATGCCGCTCATCTCTAAAGCAGTCGCTTGTCTTGTGCATGATCCTCAGAAGTAAACTTCGGTTTGCTCTTATCTTGAGTCAGACATTTGTTACGCCAGGCATTCAAACTGGAAACATAAGGAAGTAGTCTAAACCTAAGAAAAGAAGAATTAAAACTAAATATAAAGCAAGACATGAAAGTTGAGTAACTAACTTTACAGCATGCACTATACTTGACTTGTTAATGTCAGTGTTAAAAACTGCTTTGATCACAGCAATAAATTACATTTTAACATATTTATATAGAAAACTGTTATTTTAAACTCTAATAATATTTCACAATCTTTATTATATTTTTGACCCAATAAATGCAACCTTGGCGAGCAGAACAGACTTCTTTCGAAAACATTAAAAATCATAATTATTCATTTTTGACTGTTACTGTATAGATTCTACTGTACATATATCATATCATATATCATATCATAAAATGATTACATTTAAAATCTGATTATTAAATCAAAACATTTCCTTCTAGGCATAGTTCACCCAAAAATGAACAAAAATATTGAATACTTAATATTTTCAAATTTAAATATTGAATTAGTCAGTTTGAGGAATATCAATACACAAAACACTGTCACTAGCATATACAATGATGTCTTTCATTATATACAACACAAGTTATGTTTACAATTACACAACGTGACCAAGCATCACTGATACTGTCAGTCGACTCTTTCAAAGCTTGATTCAAAGTCAGTCCTATTAACCATATCACAAGACTGACTGAAATGTAAAAGTGAGCCTGTTTATAGCCAAAAATCTCCAATTTTAATAACCAGCAGTTCACAATTCCTCCAAAAATAACCACCCTGCACTGCCAGGACAAAGCAAGTGAACTGAAAGGCATTTGTCATCATTTTTCCTCGGGTCCCAGTGGGCGGCTCAGGGTCTCAATGCCTGATGAGACTCGCTCCTCGACCCACTGCTCTTGAACTGGGGTCTTATTGGACTCATGCAGCTCTAGAAACCCAGCAGGCCAGCTAACGCTCCCCTAAACAGAGCTTTTCACAAGTAGCTGGCAGCACCTGCACTGATTGCCTCTGAATGGGCTGCTCAGCTTAGATGAAATGACTGATTTTGGTGCATCTGGACACATCAGAACCCCTTTCCTGTTTTCATTTAGAGTGACACCGCTGCTTTTATCTGCAATGCATTTATGTTTTTTGGGGGGGGGTTTTGCACAGTGCGATTTTCACAATGCAAATCGTTGCAAAGTAGCTTTACAGAATATTAAAGTTTCTGCATTATATTTAGTAATAGCTCATCAGTGGTGACTATCTCAAGTTGATACAAAATGTACGGTAAATTTGGTAGTTTTGTATGTTGTCTGAGGGTTGGCATCATCTCTTATCAGGTGTTCGGTCATCTCAGGTCGTTGTAAGGGCTGGATCCAGACGGAAGCTTCTGTAATTCCTAGTCAGCAGAAACAGAGAAGGTAATGGAGAAAAATTAGCGTACAGTAGCTGCTGTTCCAACTCCAAACCCAATTCCAAAAAAGTTGGGACACTATACAAATTGTGAGTAAATAAGGAATGGAATAATTTACAAATCTCATTAACTTATATTTTATTCACAATAGAATATATTGACATTTTGAAATGTCATGCCAAATATTGGCTCATTTTGGATTTCATGAGAGCTACACATTCCAAAAAAGTTGGGACAGGTAGCAATAAGAGGCCGGAAAAGTTAAATGTACATATAAGGAACAGCTGGAGGACCAATTTGCAACTTATTAGGTCAATTGGCAACATGATTGGGTATAAAAAGAGCCTCTCAGAGTGGCAGTGTCTCTCAGAAGTCAAGATGAGCAGAGGATCACCAATTCCCCCAATGCTGCGGCGAAAAATAGTGGAGCAATATCAGAAAGGAGTTTCTCAGAGAAAAATTGCAAAGAGTTTAAAGTGAAAGTGTTTTTTTAAAAAGTGAAGTTATCATCATCTACAGTGCATAATATCATCCAAAGATTCAGAGAATCTGGAACAATCTCTGTGCGTAAGGGTCAAGGCCAGAAAACCATACTGGATGCCCGTGATCTTCGGGTCCTTAGACGGCACTGCATCACATACAGGAATGCTACTGTAATGGAAATCACAACATGGGCTCAGGAATACTTCCAGAAAACATTGTCGGTGAACACAATCCACCGTGCCATTCGCCGTTGCCGGCTAAAACTCTATAGGTCAAAAAAGAAGCCATATCTAAACATGATCCAGAAGCGCTGGCGTTTTCTCTGGGCCAAGGCTCATTTAAAATGGACTGTGGCAAAGTGGAAAACTGTTCTGTGGTCAGACGAATCAAAATTTGAAGTTCTTTTTTGGAAAACTGGGACGCCATGTCATCCGGACTAAGAGGACAAGGACAACCCAAGTTGTTATCAGCGCTCAGTTCAGAAGCCTGCATCTCTGATGGTATGGGGTTGCATGAGTGCGTGTGGCATGGGCAGCTTACACATCTGGAAAGGCACCATCAATGCTGAAAGGTATATCCAAGTTCTAGAACAACATATGCTCCCATCCAGACGTCGTCTCTTTCAGGGAAGACCTTGCATTTTCCAACATGACAATGCCAGACCACATACTGCATCAATTACAACATCATGGCTGCGTAGAAGAAGGATCCAAGTACTGAAATGGCCAGCCTGTAGTCCAGATCCTTCACCCATAGAAAACATTTGATGCATCATAAAGAGGAAGATGCAACAAAGAAGACCTAAGACAGTTGAGCAACTAGAAGCCTGTATTAGACAAGAATGGGACAACATTCCTATTCCTAAACTTGAGCAACTTGTCTCCTCAGTCCCCAGACGTTTGCAGACTGTTATAAAAAGAAGAGGGGATGCCACACAGTGGTAAACATGGCCTTGTCCCAACTTTTTTGAGATGGGTTGATGCCATGAAATTAAAAAAAACGTATTTTTCCCTTAAAATGATGCATTTTCTCAGTTTAAACATTTGATTTGTCATCTATGTTGTATTCTGAATAAAATATTGAAATTTGAAACTTCCACATCATTGCATTCTGTTTTCATTCACAATTTGTACAGTGTCCCAACTTTTTTGGAATCGGGTTTGTAAGCAAAAAACGATGTGTTCAACCAAAGTAAAAGAATGAAAATGTGCATTTGCTCAAATGTAACTGAAGTACAAAGCTATGAGATACTTTGTGAATGCTTGGCTAAAGAGATGTGTCTTTAATCTAGATTTAAACAGAGAGTGTGTGTCTGAACCCCGAACATTATCAGGAAGGCTATTCTAGAGTTTGGGAGCCAAATGTGAAAAAGCTCTACCTCCTTTAGTGGACTTTAATATGATCAAGTTTAATATGAACAAGTTTCTTAGTCTGGCAATGTTTCTAAAATGGAAGAATGCTGTTTTTGTAACATGGGAAATACGATTTTCAAAAGACAAGTTGCTGTCTAATATAACACCCAGATTTTTGATTGTAGAGGAGGTAACAGCACATCCATCTAGTTGCAAATTGTAATCCAAGAGATTTCTGTTTTTTGGTCCAATAAGTAATATCTCGGTCTTATCCGAATTTAATAGGAGAAAATTATTGGTCATCCAATCTTTTACATTTTTAACACACTCTGTTAGCTTAGATAATTTCATCTTGTCTTGTTTAAATGTATAGTTAAGCATCATCAGAATAACAATGGAAACTAATCACGTATTTTCTAATAGGGGCAATATGTATATTGAAAATAGCAGTGGGCCTAGGACAGATCCTTGAGGCACTCCACATTTTACTGGTGATAATTGAGATGATTCCCCGTTTTAAATAGACAAAGTGGTAGCGATCGGAAAGGTAGGATCTAAACCATCTTAAAGCCTGCCCTTGAATACCTGTATAGTTTTGTAATCGATCTATGAGTATGTCATGATCTATGGTGTCGAACGCAGCACTAAGGTCTGAATTATACAAAAGGTATAAAAGCTGTAACTGGAACAGTAGCCTTTCAAAAGGTACTAATTTGTACCAATTTGGTACTAATATGTACACATTAGGTACTAATAAGTACATTTAAGCTATTAATATGCACTGCTTAGATGTAAATAAGGCACAAAGGTGTATCTTTTGAAAAGGTACCACCACAGTGACAGCATTTGCACCTTTTGTTCTGAGAGTGCATCAAATATATATAATTTTAAATATATGAAATATATATAATGTAATGTATAATAATAACACTGGTAATAATATTTAATTCTTGTGCAATTAGATCAATATGTTTTAAAATATAATCATCCTAACATACAGACACTTTTTCATTTCTATCTTAGATTCTGAGTCTGACCAGGTTTGAGGTTTTTAAAAGAGTAGACGGATGGGAAAGGAGGACAGAGGGCTGTGACGCACACTGGACTCAAACCCACGTCCCTGTGAGCCGCTCCGGAGCATCAGTAGTGACTCACATACTGGATCATAATGACTCTGCCCTGACTTCTGCTCACATAACCCACTTCACAAAATAAAGCCAACACAAATTATAACAGCAAATTCACTTGAAATGCAGCAGGTGTTTGTAGTTCTAATGTTTGAGCTTTTACAGAAATTTCTCACCACAGCATGCAAAGTTAGACATGCTGTTTATATACATAAATAAATAATGTTATATGATTTGCAATGAAGTGAACGGGTCTTTTGAAATATGTTGTTTCATTCCAGAAGAGAATTTAAAAGTGAATTTAAAAAAAGTATATATTTAATCATAAATCATTCTTTTAAGAATATTCAGAATCTATTTGAAGGATTTGTCAAGGCAGTAAAAGAATAATTTAGAAGAGATTGAAAGGAATACAAAGATTTATTTATTTATTTATTGTTTATCGTAGTAGGCCCTCAAGGCCAAGTGTTTTTTTTTTTTTTTGGCTGTTGTACTTAGTTCAATCACAGTCAAATACAGTGCAAAAAGAACAAGGCAAATATAAAGCAATGTTGTACAGTTCAAAATAAATAAAATAATGAATAAGAACAACAAATATACAAAGTGACCATATGTTAAAATAAACGAACAAACAATACTTGGGCAGTTACATAAATTTAGGAAAAATACTAAATTTTTAAATTATTTATTTCCCATGTTTGTTTTAAGATCAGTATTATATTTACAGTTAGTCTGGTCTTATATAATATAAGAATATAAAAGCCAAATTAATTAAAATATTAATTTTGCATTTCAGAAAAACAAGGGTCTTGAAAATCAAGTAATGCAGCATTAAAAATAAGTGACAGACTCTAAAAATAATCAATGAAAACTACAAAAGTAGTTTATTACAATAGCATTGAAGATGAATTCAGCATGAGGAATATTAATACAGTGTTGCCTTGCGAGTGTACTAATAAACTGTCATAAAACCAAACCAAACCAAACCAAACCAAAAATCCCTACAGAAGAAGAGTGATTAGAAGTCTTAGTCCAGGGTTTTAATGACCGGTAGAAACTCCATTTCCCACAGTTCCATGCGATTTAAGTAGGTCGAAGGTAAACTGTCATGTCCGCTGTGTTGGTAACTTTAGCAAGTTCCTCAGCTTTTACGGCTATAAAGGTGTGAATTGTTTACAGTGAATGCTGGTGACATGCTGCTGAAAGAGAGCAGCCTGTGTGTTTGAAACAGAGTCGCTGTTCGACGCAAATCCCGCGCTGGATTGCTGTGGAGGCTTGAATAACGTGGATTACAGTCAGGTCAGGAAGAGCAGCCTTTAGTTCGCCTCTCTGCTCATGCGTGTGCAAGCCGCTCTGCTCATTTAATCCCCGTCCTTAATGTGTCGTTGTATTTTTCAATGCACTTGTTTGCACAATTCGTATTGTGAAATATTTACAAATGCACGTTTGATAATTTCATGCACGTGAGCGCTGATGTCGCACGTGCTGTCATCGGGTTTACAGACTCATTGCAATCTGATCATCTACAATATGAGGAGCTGTTGAGGAAATTAATTCATGCAAACTGAAGGTTTGCACAAATTATATTTGAAATGCATTCTGATTAAATATTAACACAATACAAGAGGATCTGGAGTGCTAGGTTCATTTTTATGCCTGGACATAATTATTGTAATTAATAATTACCGTATCCAAGCACGAATAATAATAATGAAAATAAAATATTACAAATGCATTTCAAACATGCAGTTAATTTATTATTCCTCTTTTGTGATGTCTGTCTATGTGTGTGTGTGTGTGTGTGTGTGTGTGTGTGTGTGTGTGTATATATATATATATATATATATATATATATATATATATATATATATATATATATATATATATATATATATATGAATGTAAATGTATTTTTCTGAGGCATACATATGATATATGATCATCTTTAGATGATGATGTCAAAAAAATTAAAAGGCAGAAATTCTTAAAGAAAAAAATCAAAATAGCATAATAATTTTATTATTATTATTATTATTATTATTATTCTTTTATTTAAATATAAAAATATGTGAATGTTTAAAAAGTAGCCTAATGTTTTTGTTCATCACAAAACAAAAACATGCAAATGAAGACCGAAAGAAACAAACTTCTCAGAGAGAAATAGAGTATGATTAAGTGAGTAACTGTTTTGAATAAAAGAGCAAAATTAAGCAAGATGTACAGCAGGCATGGCATGATATTTCATTTAATGTCTTTTTAACGTAATAACCCATTCACATCTGTGATCTGAATAAATACTAACCCCGTTTAAACACCTGAACCAGATCTTCAGGATTTCTAGAAACTTGCAAACGGGTAAAAGCTGGAGCAGGTATACGTCAGATCTCAAGAAATCAGAATATGCTTAATCTGGTTATGGCAGTCAGGTTAATGTGTTGCATTACTCTTACGTAATCAGAACTTGACCGTTTTTGTGTGCATGTAAACGCAGTCAGTGGGCTTTTGTGATGTTGGCCTGTCTAATATGTGTTAGTGAGACTATGAAGTGTAGAGCGCTGAGGGCAAAACCAGTCCCCCTTTCCACAAACAAAGAGCCTCACACAGTAAGTGTTTTAAAGGCTGCTTTGTTTCTTTCTAATGCCCTGTTGTACTCAGTGGCGTCAATAAAGCACAGTTTGTTGCATAATACTAGAATCCCCAGAGGATGAAATGGTATGGTTGTGTGTCTGATTAATTGGATTAAACTGCATTTATTTGAACAGTCATGTGACCTTGTTGCTGTTTTATTGAATTTGACATGATCAGGTGTTCATGTTATGATTGTACTATCAGTAATGGATGATCAGCTTTAAAGGTGCATTATGCAACTTTGGCTTCTTTGTCGCCTTCTGTGGTCAAAGATAAAATTACAAGGCTTTTTTAAAGTGAAGTGTGTGTAATTTTTCTGATGCTATATTTTTTTTTTTGCTCATGCATTTCTAGTTTATCTGCCAAAAAATGTCTCAAGCAAAACTATAAGTATATTGGGAATGAGAAAGGAATGGATATACTGTACTGTGCTGCAGTGATGATGTAGACCAACCTATAAGTTAGCATCACTCCCCTCGTCAGAAGGCCAGTAGGATTTTGGATTATTGCTGAAAATAAGCTCTGTGACCAATAAGAAGTTTATGATTCTTGCACATTTTGTTTTGCTAAGATAATGTTTACACATGAGCAACTTTAATGCTAAATGCATTGTAAAAATCCAAGTTAAACATGGTCACACGACACCACTAAGCTTCTGAGATATGCTTATTTATTCATTATTTAAAATCAGAAAGTTGGAAAGTTAGAGCTACTGTGCAGTACAGTGAATTTTTGTTGGCAAAATCCAATCATTTCAATAGGAATCCATGCAATTGGGGACTTTTCGCCAAGGATTCTAAAAAATATTTTTTTTAGCAAGGATGTGTTAAATTGATACAAATTATAGTAAAAAAGACCTGTCTTGTTAGAAAAGATTTCTGTTATGAACAAATGCTGTTCTTTAAATTTTTTGTTCATCAAAGAATCCTGAAAAAATATCACAGGTTCTAAAAAAATGACTTTTTTCAACATTGATGATAATCAGAAATGTTTCTTGAGCAGCAAATCAGCATATTAGAATGATTTCTGAAGATCATGTGACACTGAAGACTGGAGTAATGATGCTGAAAATACAGCTGCGCATCACAGAAATAAATTATATGTTAAAGTAGGCCTATATTAAAACAGAAACCTGTTATTTTAAATTATAAAATAGTATTTCACAGTATTTTTTCTCTCTGCTTTTAATCAGGTAAATGCAGCCTTGATGAGCAGAAGAAATTTCTTTACAAAACATGTTGCTGATCCAAAACTTTTCAATGGCAGCGCATATATAATTGGTCTGAACAAAAAAGGCAGACAGACTGAATGGAAATGCAAATTCGTTCTTTGACAGTACATGGAATAGCAGAAATACAGTGGTCACCCCTGTACAATGTTATAAACTATTATTAGGCGTCATATGGGGGTAAAATAATCAGAAAATCCCATTCCCTTCACATATACTGTACATTCACATAAACCCAATACATCTCCCTTGAATCATTAAAATTAAATGTAAAACTTGAATCACGTGATTGGAATATTTCAATGGCAGATTTCACCTAAAGGTGACATGTTCTTTACTGAGCAGTTCATGCATGTTCTGTGTTTAACCTAAAATATCATGCAGATAAGAGCTTACACACTTCTGTTGTGTTTTGTCGTCTCTTTCTGTCCTCAGATGGACATGTCTGTGTTGGCAGAGCTGTGGAGGTTACTAGACCTGACGGAGCCCCGGTTCTGCGTGGCTGTTATTGCCATCATCTTCAATCCGTTCTTCTGGAATGTGGTGAGTCACTGTATCTGCGTCTCTTCAGCTTTAAGGGTTGTGTTTACGAAGCCTTCCATGATCTGTGTGTTTTTTGGGCCGGTGGACATGACACAGCCTTATTATAATTACTTAACACCGACTAGTCATTCAGACAACCTACCGACTAGTTAATTAAGAACATCTATAGTTTTGCACAACCCTAAACGGAAGAACCGCATGAAATCATTTGATATGCAGATTTATTTCCTGTGTTAATGCATTTTCTTCTGAAACATGAGTTTGGGTTACATCACAGCAATCAACCAGGATTTGCTGCTTGATAATTGGTGGGATTGTGGGTGGGAGGGGCTTTCTCATTTTACAGAGCATTTGATTGGCTGCAAATCTAGTGCAGGATGAGTCATCAACAACAAGAGAGAAATTACTTTTTAATTGTATTTGTTAAAAGTTTATTGGTAACAGTTTCTGAAAAGGCTCCATTTGTTAACATGAGCTAACAATGAAAAATGCTTCTGAAACATTTATTAATGTTAGTTTATTTCAATTAACCTATCTGTTTAAATTGTTAACACTCTACGATAAGGTTTCATTTGTTAACATTACTTAAAAAAAATGTCTGTTACTATTATTGGTAACATTTTACAATAAAGTTTTGTTTTTTGGTAATATAACACTATAAAAAATGTTTTTGTGAATAAATTTGTCAACAAAAAAAGTGAGTATGCTTTACAATAAAATGCCATCAAAACTTGTTTCTTTGTAATTGTGAAATTTAGCAATTCATGAGTGAAAACTAATTCTACATTAAATTGTACACTCATTTTTTATTCTTACACTAATAAACACAAAGTATCAATGAACAATACTTTTACAGCATTTTATAATCTTAGATAATGTTCATTTCAGCATTAACTAATACATTTTTACATCCAAAGTTGTATCCCAGGCAACACAGTGTGAACTACCATGAATGTGTATTTTTATGAATATTTATTTATATTGCTCATTATTAGTTCATTTTATTTAATGCATTAACTAATTTTAACAAATGGGACATTATTGTAAAGCGTCACCATGTTATTTAATTGACCTGAGCTCATATGAACTAATAATGAACTGTATTTTTATTAACTAACCTTAAAAAGACTCATAAATACTGTAACAGATGTATTGCTCATTGTTAGTTGATGTTAGGTAATGCATTAAACTAATGGGACCTTATTGTAAAGTGGTACCAGTTGTTTAATCAAATCATTGAACTCTAATGATAATGATGACTTAATGAGGTCTTTAAAAGCATTATAAACTGTACGTTGTTTGTAATGTTAACCCAGAGTAATCCATTTTACTACATTAGAACATGATCTTGCACATTTCTATTCATAATTCACACTTCAAGCACTTTACGATTAGCTATTTTTGGGTATATTTGCATCACGTCCCATTAATGCATCATATGTCAGAGATTTCCCTTCCTCTGCTTCACTGTATCTGTGAAGTGAGTTTATTATCTGTGAATATGAGTCATCCTTCATGCTGAGCTGGGCTGTGAATGTGGATAATTCAGATCTGTATGCCATTGTCTGGCTGGAACATGGGACTCGCCTAATCTTTAAACTGCTGATGATCAGAATCAGACTCTCAGTGTGGCGTCTTTGTCCCGTTCCCAGGTGGATCAGCTTTACGGATGCGCTCACTTCCTGATGTTTTGTTGTCAGGCTGCGTGGAGGTCCCGCTGTTGTTTTCAAAGATCTGGTTGAGATTGATGTTGGATAAGTAGTTAGGTTTGGGCTGGTTAGCATGACTTAGTTATCCTCTAATGGTAGAAGCTGAAACAAGTGGAAACTTAAGTTAATCTCTATCGATGGCACTTGTGGGATAAAGGTGATTGCCTTAAATGATTGTAATTTCTACTTGACCCCCTGGTGAGGCACTTACAGTGGAAGACAATGGGTCCAACTGCACAAAGGAGAGACTCCGTTGTTGTTTCTTATGTATTTACACACTCGTGCCGTCGACTTTTTTTGTATAAACGCAATATCACACGAGTAGCAGTGTGATACGTGCTGTATATCAGCACGCTGTAATTCGGCCGTATGCACAATGGTGATTTCCGAGGACTGCGCTACTCAGTGCATTTGTTGGCTGCATCTTACAAGTTGTTGTTGAAAGTAAAAATGACTTCCTTGTTTACAACAGCGTTTCAGTCTCTTTCAATATAAAAGTTTTTACTGCTGAGTCACTCATAAAAAACTTAATGTAACTAAAATCACAAACACACAAAGTTTCCCAATACAAAATACTATTATTATGTACTACAGTGCTATTATGTAAAATGAGGGCTGTGCATTTAATCGAAAAACAGGTTCGATTTCGGCCTCCAACCATTATGAAAATACAATAATCGAGATGAAACAATTATTGCACCCCATTCTGCCCCTTTTCCAGTGGTGCGTTTTCGCTCTTCCATAAAAGCCCATTTTAACATGCAAATCAGTAAAATCGTGTAACGTGAATTTTAGCTTAATGGGACGTGCTTGATTTATTAAAGTAGATTAGCTTTATTTATGTTTTTAAAGCACGAAAGAGAACTTGCGCTGTTTCTCAAGAGGATTTCTGTGTATGTGCTCAGAGACGGAACACAACACGGACATGTAATGTGATCTTTTAGCTCAAGGTTCATGCCTAAACAGTCAAATACACTCACATATGTGTTAAAATGTGGCGCTTAGTGCAATAAATACCTTCATGCAATAAATGAACGGAATAAATGAATGGTTGAGAATGAAAATACATGTGTAACGGTAAATTGGATCCGTGCAGCTCTTAAAGTGACAGCGGGCTATCCCTGCTGCAATTGTGTGCTTCATATTAATCAAACAACAAAAGACAAATTCAAAATCACACACTGCTCGAGTGAAGGACTTTTGTAGCTTAAATAAGAAACAAAGAAAGTTTAATTCTTACAGTGAAGACTATGCTGTTTTTACATTTTATTATTCATTTCTGTAGTAGGCTGTTAACTGCTTGAGACTTGCATAAAAACGTAAACGTAAAGCACAGTTTGTTTCATTTGTATCTTTTTATTCTGTTGTATTTGTCCTTTGCTTTTTATTACTGTCAGTTAAAATTTTCAATAATTTTAAGGACTTTGTGTTTATTTGTTCATTTGTTACTAAAACAAAACATTTGTTACTACCTTGTACTTGCTGTGGTATTGAAATTTCACTGGTCTCTACAATGTAGATTTTATAGCAACCTTATTTACAGGAAATATGTATTTGATAAGTATCATTAAATAAATCACTCATATCAAGTTTTGGTCATATGGCCCACTCATAATCGTGTTAAATAATCATGATTACAATATCATTGAATATATATTGAATAATAATAATAAAGCAAATTTTAAAATAGGTAGACATTATCTTCATTAAATATAGAATTTTAAACAAGAAACATTTTTGAAAAATGTATATTTTAGAATTATTGCTGTCCTATTCTATTGAGCTGAGTTAATTGGCTTTGCAGCTCAATTAACACTCATTTTAATAAGTTAATAAATCTAAGTGCTTTTATAAAAATTATAAGCTTCACATTTCTGCTTTTAAATCCTCCAAAAAAGTCAATTTACTGTAAGTGTAACTTTATTTATGTATTTATTTATTTGTGGTCTCTTTTTTTGTGGTAATTATGTCACACATTCTTTTGATTTGATTCTAATCATCCTACTACTTGTGTGCTTGATCCTATTCCATATTATCTCCTTCAAGCCATTTCTCCTGCAGTTGTACCTACCCTCACTCACATCATTAACACATCCCTTCAGACTGGTGTTTTTCCCTCAGCATTTAGACAGGCTTGTATAACCCCACTACTTAAGAGATCCACCCTTAACCCATCTCTTTTAGAGAACTACAGACCAGTTTCCCTTCTTCCTTTCATTGCAAAAACACTTGAACGAGCTGTGTTCAACCAGGTCTCTGCCTTTCTCACACAGAACAACCTCCTTGACAATAACTAGTCTGGGTTCAGAAGGGACATTGAACCGAGTCTGCCTTGCTCTCAGAAGCCCTAAGACTGGCAAGAGCGGATTCCAAATCTTCAATACTTATCTTACTGGATCTGCCTGCTGGTTTTGATATGGTAAACAGCAAAGGGCATCTCAGGAACCGCACTCCAGTGGTTTAAGTCTTACCTCTCAGAGTCCTTCAAAAAGTATCTTGGAGAGGTGAGGTGTCTAAGTCGCAACATGTAACTACTGGGGTGCCTCAAGGCTCAGTTCTTGGACCACTTCTCTTCTCTGTCTACATGGCATCACTAGGTTCTGTCATTCAGAAACATGGCTTTTCATACCATTGCTATGCTGATGACACTCAACTCTACCTCTCATTCCATCCTGATGATCCGACGATAGCTGCTCGCATCTCAGCTTGTCTAACAGACATTTCTTGCTGGATGAAGGACCATCACCTTCAACTCAACCTTGCCAAGACAGAACTGCTTGTGGTTCCCTCTAACCCATCGTTTCATCACAATTTCACCATCCAGTTAGGCACATCAACCATAACTCCTTCAAAAACAGCTTGAAACCTTGGAGTTATGATTGATGATTAGCTGACTTTCTACATTGCTAAAACTGCCCGGTCCTGCAGATTTACTTTATACAACATCAAGAAGATCAGGCCCTTTCTTTCAGAACATGCTGCACAACTCCTTGTTCAAGCTCTTGTTCTGTCCAGGCTGGACTACTGCAGTGCTCTCTTGACAGGTCTTCCAGCCAGTTCTATCAAACCTCTACTATTAATCCAGAACACAGCAGCAAGATTCATTTTTAATGAGCCGAAAAGAATGCACGTCACACCTCTTTTTATCAGTTTGCTCTGGCTACCAATAGCTGCTTGCATTAAATTCAAGGCATTAATGTTTGCTTGGAAAACCAGCACTGGCTCTGCACCACTGTAGCTTAATTCATTACTTCAGAGTTATGTGCCTCTAGAAGCTTGTGTTCTGCAAGTGAATGTCGCTTTATTGTTCACCCTAAAAAGGCACAAAATCACTTTCACAGACTTTTAAATTAAAGGGATACTCCACCCCAAAATGAAAATTTTGTCATTAATCACTTACCCCCATGTTGTACCCCGTAAAAGCTTTGTTCGTCGGAACACAATTTAAGATATTTTGGATGAACACCGGGAGGCCTGTGACTGTCCCATAGACTGCCAAATAAATAACAGTGTCAAGGTCTATAAAAGGTATGAAAGTCGTCGTCAGAATACTCCATCTGCCATCAGACGTGCAATCTGGGTTATATGAAGCGACGGGAACACTTTTTGTAAGCGAAGAAAACAAAAATAACGACTTTATTCAACAATTCCTTTGTCAGCGGTCTCCTCTGTGTCTCTCCATATAACTGTATGCTGCGTATGCTCTTCTGTGTCATCTGCGCCACAAGGATGCACTGTTTTCTTTCAAATCAAAGCTAAATACACTTAGAAACAGCGCGTCCTAGTGGCGCAGATGATACAGAAGACTTGCACTCTATTCAACTGCTAACAAGCTAACACTTGCTTCTCTAATCTTTTGGTATTCTATCTATTTGTTTTCTTTTTATGTATTATACAATTAATAAAAGCAAGAAATGCCCCCAACACTGGCAAGCTCTATTCTTTTTCTATTCTATCTGTTTTCTTTTTATTTATTATATAATTAAAAAAAAAACCTTGCTACGTGTACTGCGTTAGGCTAACTGAGACTTATAGCACTTGTATATCATTGCTCTTTTGTTGATTTTGATTGCTTCCATTGTCCTCATTTGTAAGTCTTGTTGGATAAAAGCGTCTGCTAAATGACTAAATGTAAATGATTTTAGCTTAGTTTGTACTGAACCCAGTGGACTGATCTTGGATCTGTAGTGTAGGTTTAGAGTTGAATTCTGAGGCAGTTCAGCAGGGATGTGTCTTTTATGGATGCAGCTTTGCAAATTGTGCTCTTTGTTTGCTGGTAACCAGGTGAATTTATGCACAAAAAACACACACTCTCTCCTGCAGACACACTTAAGCGCAGCACTGAATGAGCTTTCAATGGGTGCTGAGTTTACCAAAGCATTACCACCAACACACATCTCCACTTGTTTTTTTGTTTTTTTCTTCCTTTTTTAGCACTTTCCCTGCTTTCATGCTGCATTATAAGTGCACACCACTTACAGTCTGTATTTCTTTTAAAGAAGTTTTGGCCATTTTTGTTAGTTATGGCCTTCATGTGCTCTCAAGCAAACATTAGGAATTACAGCGGATGAAAGCAAAGCAGTGCTGTTTGAGAGGTAATGGGGGCAGTGCAGAGCGCCCTCTGACCTTCAGATGGAGATTTACTACTAATCACAGAACCGTGCTTCACTGAAACATACACTTAACAATCGCAGCTTCTGTCTAATCGAGATTGCGATTTCATTTCGATTTATCGTGCAGCCCTGCTTGAGAGAAGCTCTAAATGAGCTGCAGTACAGCACAACTGAACCTTATGTGTGAGGGATTTTGCTTATGTGGAAAAACATGGACGCACGGGTTCATTTTCCTGCTCTGCGCTGAGGGAACAGGCTGTTTGGCAGTGTTGTGTGTGTGAAGGGGATCGAGATGTCCTCTCCTTTAACCTGACCTTTCC
Organism: allo-octoploid hybrid of Carassius auratus x Cyprinus carpio; assembly: GCA_024542945.1. NCBI lineage: Eukaryota > Metazoa > Chordata > Actinopteri > Cypriniformes > allo-octoploid hybrid of Carassius auratus x Cyprinus carpio. The sequence goes on from CM045034.1 coordinate 22,001,179, forward strand.
ATCTCACACAGATCCTGCCTGAGCTTAGCATTCACTTCTGCATGATGTTCACAGAAAACACCATCGCATAACCACCTGATTACAATCATTCCACTTAATTAGGATTATTGTGCATTTTTAATTTGAATTGTACTTTGCCATCTGCTGTAGGCCCCATGAAATCAAGTGTTTTGAGGCATATAATCATTTACACGGTGGCTGCCATAACTCGTTTTATAAAAGATTTATTTAAATATACATTAAAAGAATTAAGACATCATTAACAGGTAAAGTAAAATATAATGAGTAGCTATATTGTCTAATATTTCGAAATGCGAAATGCTCTTCCCTAGACTTTATTTCTCTGGTGAACTGCTGACTTGCTTGAGGTAAATTAAATGCAACATGACATTTTTTTTACAAGCCGTTTATAGCATGTCTTTCCACGAGTGAAACACTGATTGTGCGAATACATGAGGAATGAGATGTTAATTTATTTTTATTTGCGCTGAAACTAGAAGTAAGATGAAGGGATGATCGCGCTCTCTTGTGCTGAACTGAAGCCTTTATACAGCGAGCTGTCACGCCTCATCAAAGAGCCCCAAAACAGCATTAACTGTCTGAATTTATTCTGAAAAGATTTAATGATTTGTTCGGTACAGGTGTTTCTACCCCTGTGCAATATTTCTTTACTAAACCTTTTATTTTGTATTTTACTGTATGATTCCATCTTCAGTGGGGATTAATGTTTTCTTACAGTGTGCTGTACGTGTGTTAAGCTTAAAAAGTATTAGACTTATGCAAGTGACATCAGCAACACGTTTAAATTATTCACAATAATTGGTGAGGTCTAAAAAAGCACTAAAAAGACCTCTGATGTCAAAATTGTTTCTACACCAAACGCTGTAGTGTAAAAGTGCCCTAAAAATTAGGGGTGTAAATCGGATGGTTCATCACGATACGATACAATATCGATTCTCATACCCAGCGATACGATATTTGCCGATACCTCAAAAATTTCTACGATACGATTACGATTCGATTCGATACAGAAGTATATCGATTGATATATTGATATTTTGATATTATACATCTACATTTTTATTAACTCACAAATGCAACCAAAATATATAACATAAACATTTATCTGAAATTTTCACATCGTGTACCTCAATTGGGAGATTCCCAACAACAAAAAATAAGCCTACACATTTTTTTTTTTTTTTTTTTTTTTTTTTTTTATAAAATAAAGAAAATAAACAATTGGACAAACAATTCTGGTTGCTACTTTGGGCTCAGTGCAAAAAATCTTTTCTACAGGTAACCAAATTATAAGCAATAGCAGGAAATAAATACAATACAACAAAGACACAAGTTCAATAAACTTTAAAACAGTTAAATAAACTGCTTTTCAGGTTTTTCAGCTCAGTCTAAAATAAATTTTAAGGTATGCTACAGAAATGTAATAATCAAATGTAAATAACTGCATAGTCTTCACTGTTTAAAACTAAATATAGATTAATAATTTTTGATGTTACAAAGGTTATTTAGTCAGAAGCAGTGAGCACTTGTGTTTTTCTTTGACAGCATTAGATTTATTATTAGTTTGCTTTCACTTTAAGAACATATCACGGGTTTAATATACACATGCCTTTTCTTTCTGAACTGTTAACGGTAAGACAAATGCCTAACGACTGTGTTTACTAGGATATTCCCCAAAACGTGCATTTTGATATAATTATGTATTTATTGATCCATGCATAAAAAAAGCGGAAAGATAGCTCAATTTAGTATTCGCGCGTGCGAATTACACCCCTACTAAAAATACGCCTGAGTCTCCTCTGTGTTGTGCTTCCTCATGCATGTCTTATATACAGTATGGCATGTTTTCTTGAGATTTGGCCCTTCATTGTCACAGACCCCTGCTGTGCTTGTGGTTGTTTCTTCCGGTGTGTTTGTTATGTGGGCCACAGCACCGCAGGTTTCTCATTATTACAGCCGTCCTCTGACACACTAACACACTGCCATGGGACTCCATCTCGTCTGGGAAATTAGGTCTTTAGGATGAATGAGTCAGATGAACGAGTCAGAGATCACCTCTTATGTCACCGCTTACAGTCAGGGTAGGTGATTTGGTTCGGAAACAACTGAACAGCCAATCAGAGTTCTCAATCTCACCACCGGCCGGACGCCAGATTTTACAGCTGTAGGACTGTTACATATATGCCTTGTTTCCTGTTCTCTCCGTTGTGACCTAGTTTTCCTGAGTTCATTCGTCATTCAGTTCACCTGTTGTCTGTTAATCATCTCATTAGTTCCCTTTGTTTGGTTCATGGTTAGAAGTCCTCAGTTCTCCCTTAGTCTTGGTCCGTTCTCCGTCAATGTTAAGTTGGTTTCCGCACCTGGTCTCTTGGATTTATCTTATTAAAAGACTTTTTGTTTATCTCCTTCGTGCTTGTGCAGTTTTTATCACCAACGCGTGCCAAAGACATTAATTCAACTATTTTGTTTCCGGTTCTGCTTAATGATTTTATTTTATTTAGTTTTATTTTATTTTTACAGTTAAGCTGCAAGACATTACTTTAATGGCTTTGGGTCGAGTTCTGCTTAATGATTTTATTTTATTTTATTTTATCTTATTTTATTTTTTATAGATTTAATTTTTTTATTTTATTTTTTTTATTTTTTATTTATTTTATTTTATTTTATTTTATTTTATTTTATTTTATTTTATTTTATTTTATTTTATTTTATTTTATTTTATTTTATTCCTTGCCTTCATGATTTTGGTTCCAGCTGATTAATAATTTTGTTTACTTCTGGGGAAATTTTTTTTTTTGCTATTTTATTCTGATTGATTGATTTGATTGATTGATTGATTGATTGATTGATTGATTGATTCATTCATTCATTCATTCATTCATTCATTCATTTGGTGTCTATGAAATGGTAAGTATGGTGTCTATATTTAGGTTTTTTATTCTGTTTTCTTCTCCATGCTAGAAATCATGTCCAGTCAGCGTCATGCGTTCTAATTGGCGCTCTACTGCTCTTTATTTGACTGATAGAGACTTAATTGATTTCTTGGATGCCGTCATCTCAGTAGATGTGGAGAGCTTGCCATTTTTAGATGCATTTTCTACCTTACTGCAGCCTTACATGGACATGAAAATGGTCACGCACGGCATTCTGGGAGAGACAATTGTGGCAGAGTCAGCCAAACGCATTGCTCTGTAATGACAGTCTGAAAATAATTACTTGGAAAATCTAGTCCTGGAATAGGTTCGGATCAATGAAGTGAAGTGCATTGAAAGAAAAATCTGTACTGTATCAAAATGCATGTGGATTTATGAGAATCCTTAATAGGGCTGCATGATTAATCTAAATAAAATCACTTTATGGGTATAGTTTCTTTTTTATTTACATTATTTTGTATTTCAGTACTCATTTAAAAGATTCATGCAATGTTGAATCAATACATTTTTTATTTTTTCTAAAGCTATATTTCGTAATGTGTATTCTGTGCTTTTGTTGTCTAACACTAATGACTTTAAATGATCTTTTCAGGGTAATTTCTTATCCAAAACTGATGTATGATTAAGTAGATTAATTAATAGACATATAATGTAGTTAATTTGATTAAGAAATATAATTGCTTGACAGCCCTAATTATTATTACATTATTTGTTTTTACATTTTTCATTGAAATGTTACAATAGCAACATTTCTTATTTTATTTATTAAATTCTATATTTTTAGCAATTTAGTAATTATGATAATTATTATGATTTATAGTGAAGTGCTATTATTATTATTATTATTATTAACAATTATTATAATATTTATTGTTGTTGTTTTATTGCCATATTGATGTATAAACACAAATATACAGGCGTACAAACACAGCAAACCTTTTTTTTTTTTTTTTTTTTTATCACAATACCAATTTTTAGCAGATAAATTGCATGAGTACCCATATTAAATTAGTAATAAAAATTCATCATCTTCATCACAGATCTATAATGTCCTACAGAATGTACCAAACACTATTGTACAATAATCTCGATCCTCAAAAAGCCTGAGAAGTATATAAAATATTGCAGTTCAGTGAAAACCGGGACAGTTGACCTGCAACCCAAAACAATCCTCAGATCAGATGACCTCAAATGACTGATTGTCTGACAGGAGAAAAGATGAGCGCTCGACTCGGACTCTGTGAATAAATGAAAGATTTCTGGCTCTCAGTGACTGCAGGAACAGCTGGCCGATGAGTCTGCTTTAGTGTGTGATAAAGAGTTCAAGAGAGACGATGTGAGTTGAGGAGGATGGGATCCGCGGTTCCTTCTCAGTCTGCATATACTTGAGAAACAATGACGTCACCCTCGTTTGTGAAACAAACGATTTTTGTGTTGAAAAAAAAAGAAAAAAAGTTACTTGAAATACAGTGTGTATGAAGCATATTTATGGCGTTTATACAATGAACTGTGAAATTTCCTTGTTTGGAAAAGTTTTTTTTTTATATATATATAAAATAATTAATTAATGAAATGATTATTGAAATAAAAAAATAAAACATACATATATACACACACACACATACACACAATGCATTTTTCAAATAAAAATTAGGGTATCATATTTACCATATGCATGTATGATTACTTAAGTTATTCAGTCAAGAGCAGTGGGTGATTTTCTCCTTTTCTTTTGTTTGATTAACATTAATGCATGATTCATCATACTAGCATGTAATTTAAAGTAGTTTGGTGCTTTTTTTGCTGTGCTGTGATTATTTTGCAGTTAAATGGTAAATTAAATTATCATTTTGTAGCAATATTTTGTTGATTTTGCACTGTGTTCTGTACTTAAACATCCAGCTTTTGTCTTAGCATCCAAACATAAGAGTCAGTTCTGTAAATAATAAGAGAAAAGTACATTACTTTCCACAGTACTGCCACTCTTTCATCTTTCATCCACCATAATTCGGCCAAACAGTTTTGAAGTAAGCTCATCACAAACATCTCAAACAAGAGAAACGTTGTGAGTGTTAATCTTATATCACATGCCCACTGGAGTGTGTTAAGCCTATATCACATGCTGAGTGTGTGACACATCAGCAGCCGTTCATGCACATCCACACCAAAGCAGCAGAAGAAGCCTGGAGGACACGAGACGCTCGAGGAGTTCAAACTACATCCACAGATATCCCCCGGTTATTTTAATGCACAGGGTTTGTGCTGCGATGCTCAGTACAGTACAAAAGATTTTTGCATGTTAACATTTTACAAACCCACTGACACAATCTTTCATTAACTATGCAAGAATTGCAAAAGATAAACAAAGAAATAAATGAGGGTCATTCCGTGTTAAATCATCCAAACTTTGCTGCTTTCCCTGGCTCAAATTTTTGATTTCTGAAGAAAGATAAACACGCATGGTGATGAAACCCAAAATATTAAATGTCATGGACATAAATTTATGTTATTTTTTTTTATTCTGCAGGAGACAAATGTAATATTTAATATTAAGTACACATAAGTTTCATGTTTCCAGTTTCATGTTTGTTTGCGATAAAGCCTTTGAGTTTGTTCTTGAACTGCTCTGCGAGCAGGGGCGGATTTAGTGAATTAGGGGCCCCAGGCAAATATAGGAATGGGGCCCTATACATTTGCACACATTTTTCTAGATCAATCCTCGAGGTCCTTTTTTGTCGTGATGCTTGCTGCTGCACAATGGTGCCAGATTGTTGTGTCCAATGTTTCTACTAGGGCTGTCAAATGATTAATCACGATTAATCACATCCAAAATAAAAGTTTTGTTTACATAATATATGTGTGTATACTGTGTATATTTATTATGTATATATAAATACACACACATGCATGTATATATTTAAGAAGAATATGTTATGTTTATATATTAAATATATTTATATATAATATAAAATATAAGAATATAAATATATAAATGTATATACATGTAAATATTTTCTAAATATATAATTTATGTGTGTGTATTTATATATACATAATAAATATACCCTGTACACATACATATATTATGTGAACAAAACTTTTATTTTGGATGTGATTAATCGTGATTAATCATTTGACAGCCCTAGTTTCTACATTTTTTATGTACATGTTCTAATGGGATTCTTTAATTTACATTTATTCATTTAGCAGATACTTTTATTATTTCATGTTGTAGACCACGAAATAGCAATTGATTTACCGTTTTTTTAGTTTTAACATAAAACAAAATAAATTATAAAATGATAAACCTCACAACTGAAACTTTATATTTCTGGGATGAGTCAGAAGTATAAATTATTATATTATTTAAAACAGATTTATGTGAGTGAATATTCGCATTGGTCTGAACAAAAACTGCAGACTGGATTATTGAAAATGCACATTCATTCTCTGCCAGTAGGAGGTGCTTTTGGAGTCAGAAATATAGTGGTTTCCCCGGTAACAGCTCTAAACAAAACAGCTCAGCTCATAAATGGTACTTTATCAGGTAAAATGAAAAATGTGAGTTACCAGCGTAAGCCTACATTTTATTTTAGTCATTTTAACTTAGGGCTGTCAATCAATTAAAATATATAATCACAATTAATGGCATGATTGTCATGAGTTAACTTGTGAATAATCGCAACTTAATTGCACATTTTTATCTGTTCTAAATGTACCTTAAATGAATATTTTCCCCATGGTTTCACAGACAAGGCTTAAGCTAGTCCCAGACTAAAATGCATGTTTGAGCTGTCTCAACTGAAAATATCTTGCTCTGACATATCTTAAAACTCATTGTTCTGTGTCAATATGCACACCTGTAACACTTTCTTTTAAGGCATTTTTGTAATGCAAAAATTAATTTATGCAATAAATGTTTATTATTAGTGAAACCAGTTAACAGAGCATGAAGAGTAGACATGTTTCATAGGTCATAGATGTTTTTCAAAGAACTTGTTCATGTCTATTAGACACATGAAAAAAAAAAAAAAACAGAAATACTAGCTTCCTATTACTTTTCTTTCTTTGCACTGAGCACTTTACACAAACCTGTTTGCATTTTCGCATGACAGGGCAGCTCACTTCTGAACATGCAAAATGTACATTTATTATTTATTATTACATTTGTTTGCCTCTCTGTGCCACATACTGTATTTTGATGCAGCTAAATTCTCAAAACTGTTTTCATTGATACATTTGACTGTTTGTTGTTAGACAACGGGATGAATATGAAATA
>CM045034.1:22010911-22070911 GCA_024542945.1 allo-octoploid hybrid of Carassius auratus x Cyprinus carpio
TTTGCTACAGCAATTTTGTAAAACAGCTTCTAAAAGCTTCAGAGGTGCCTTTGATGGATAAAGCAACAGGGAAGATGGATGGAGATGCTGTGTGTCCAATTAGACAGCAGGGTTATATTACATTAGGGCTTTTATGGAGCTCTGGAGACAGAGATGCCCTCCTGGTGAGTCTGAACCGGGCGCCGTGAATGAGCGCCGCTGCTGTCCACAAAATCCCATCTACAACAGAGAAAAGCTGATGAAAGTAGCACCGAGGAGAAATACACAAATTGATGGATTGGTGAGGTGTGGCTCACAAAAGACAGAGAGTAGACTTGTTATAATGCGGCCACACTGTATGTGTATGTGCATTATATAAGACAAATCTATGTGATATACATTTATATTCATTTACTTGTATTTATTCATTTGCTTATTTAGCTATTCATTCGTTTGTTTTTATATTTATTTATTGATTAATGTATGTATTTTTATTAATTATTAATTCTGTTTTAATTATTTTATTCATTAATATGCAGGTTTAGGGAAGTTTTTAAAATCCACAAAAAACAAAACAAAAAAAAAATCAATTTTGCAGGTCAAAAGTTATTTGCAAAATTGCAAAAAAAAAACAAAAAACAATAATAATAATAAAATAAATAAGAAAGAAAGAAAAAGGACATTTTCATAAAATTAATTATGAAAAAGCATATATATTTGCAGTGTTTTTATTTGAGTATTAAAAAAATATTATTACAATATTTTAATGTTTTACTTTTAATGTTTATGTTTTCAATTTTCATTTTTATTATAGTTGTGTTTTTGTAATTTGTTTTATTCTTTTAATATACATTTGTTTTTCTATCACTTTTAGTACATCCACTTAAACTAAATTAAAATGAGAAATGTCTGAGCTGTTGATGCATGATGGTATTTGCAATCGACTTATTAGAAATACAGGTGCATCTCAATAAATTAGAATGTCGTTGAAAAGTTCATTTATTTCAGTAACTCAACTCAAATTGTGAAACTCGTGTATTAAATAAATTCAGTGCACACAGACTGAAGTAGTTTAAGTCTTTGGTTCTTTTAATTGTGAAGATTTTGGCTCATATTTAACAAAAACTCACCAAATCTCAACAAAGTAGAATATGGTGACCTGCCAATCAGCTAATCAACTAAAAACACCTGCAAAGGTTTCCTGAGCGTTCAAACTGGTCTCTCAGTTTGGTTCACTAGGCTACACAATCATGGGGAAGACTGCTGATCTGACAGTTGTCCAGAAGACAATCACTGACACCCTTCACAAGGAGGGTAAGCCACAAACATTCATTAACAAAGAAGCTGGCTGTTCACAGAGTGCTGTATCCAAGCATGTTAACAGAAAGTTGAGTGGAAGGAAAAAGTGTGGAAGAAAAAGATGCACAACCAACCGAGAGAACCGCAGCCTTATGAGGATTGTCAAGCAAAATCGATTCAAGAATTTGGGTGAACTTCACAAGGAATGGACTGAGGCTGGGGTCAAGGCATCAAGAGCCACCACACACAGAAGTGTCAAGAAATTTGGCTACAGTTGTCGTATTCCTCTTGTTAAGCCACTCCTGAACCACAGACAACGTCAGAGGCGTCTTACCTGGGCTAAGCAGAAGAAGAACTGGACTGTTGTCCAGTGGTCCAAAGTCCTCTTTTCAGATGAGAGCAAGTTTTGTATTTCATTTGGAAACCAAGGTCCTAAAGTCTGGAGGAAGGGTGGAGAAGCTCATAGCCCAAGTTGCTTGAAGTCCAGTGTTAAGTTTCCACAGTCTGTGATGATTTGGGGTGCAATGTCATCTGCTGGTGTTGGTCCATTGTGTTTTTTGAAAACCAAAGTCACTGCACCCGTTTACCAAGAAATTTTGGAGCACTTCATGCTTCCTTCTGCTGACCAGCTTTTTGAAGATGCAGATTTCATTTTCCAGCAGGATTTGGCACCTGCCCACACTGCCAAAAGCACCAAAAGTTGGTTAAATGACCATGGTGTTGGTGTGCTTGACTGGCCAGCAAACTCACCAGACCTGAACCCCAGAGAGAATCTATGAGGTATTGTCAAGAGGAAAATGAAAAACAAGAGACCAAAAAATTCAGATGAGCTGAAGGCCACTGTCAAAGAAACCTGGGCTTCCAGACCACCTCAGCAGTGCCACAAACTGATCACCTCCATGCCACGCCGAACTGAGGCAGTAATTAAAGCAAAAGGAGCCCCTACCAAGTATTGAGTACATGCACAGTAAATGAACATACTTTCCAGAAGGCCAACAATTCACTAAAAATGATTTTTTTTATTCATCTTATGAAGTATTCTGATTTGTTGAGATGAATTGGTGGGTTTTTGTTAAATGTGAGCCAAAATCATCACAATTAAAAGAACCAAAGACTTAAACTACTTCAGTCTGTGTGCACTGAATTTATTTAATACACGAGTTTCACAATTTGAGTTGAATTGCTGAAATAAATGAACTTTTCCATGACATTCTAATTTATTGAGATGCACCTGTACACTGACATTTGATGCGATCATGAATCGAATGCATTTACAGGTTTTGTTTGTTTTTGAGTCGATTGCACACTTTCCCTTGACGCCACAGACCTGAAAAAGCTAATAATAACACTTTAATCAGATATAACACGGATAGAAACTCCTCAGAGAGCCGTTTTACGCACTTCACGGCTTTTTAAATGACTTTTAATACAACCTGGCTCTCCCTAGACATTCGTAAGCCGGATCATCTCAGTCTGTGCGATGAGAACATTTCTAGACCTTTCCCTTTGAAACACAGTAAAGTTTTGTTATTTTCTCAACAGATTGTCTGGTATAACAAAGACACATGGTGTTGTTTTTATTCAGTACTAACTGCTGGCATGTCATTTCCATTTTTAGTAAATCCTAATTGGATCCTAAGTGGTTTAGTTCATATTTGATATTTCAGCGTGGGGGATTGTCGCCACAGAACAATTTAATTAACAAAAACTCTTAATAGTCTTGTGAATCTTTGTTGCTTTGGCTGTGAGTCATGGTAAGCAGCTCTCGTAAGCAGAGTTTAATGAAGGATATTTTTAGTGTAATTAGGGAGTGCAGGCTGATGGTGCGTGCGTCACTTGAGGATTGAGTTCATGAGAGGTGTCTGAACGCCTGTATGTACGCTTCACCTTTGACAAAAGTGTGTTTTACCTGCAATATCTTTTCATATTCATCTCAGACATCAAATGCAGACACTGTAAACTCTGCCTGTTCTTTGAGTTCTTGTGAGGAGAGGTATAACGTGTCCCTGGAGCACAAAAGCAGTCTTAAGTCTCTGGGGTATATTTGTAGCAACAGCCAAAAATACATTGCATGGGTCAAAATTATTTATTTTTATTTTATGCCAAAAATCATTAGGATATTAAGTAAAGATCATGTTCCATGAAGATATTTTATAAATTGTAAATATACTACTGTAAATATATTAAAACTTAATTTTGATTAGTAATATGCATTGCTAAGAACTTCATTTGAACAACTTTAAAGATGATTTTCTCAATATTTAGATTTTTTTGCACCCTCAGATTCCAGATTTTCAAATAGTTGTATCTCAGACAAATATTGTCCTCCTAACAAACCACACATCAATGGAAAGCTTGTTTATTCAGCTTTCAGTTGATGTATAAATCTCAATTTCAAAAAAATTGACCCTTATGACTGGTTTTGTGGTTCAGGGTCACAAATATGGAAGCCGTTTCTACTCACAGTTCTCAGTTTTTTTCTCATAATTCTCAATCAGCTAGATACTATGTTTATATAAAGATATAAATGAAGACAATTTTTTTTGTAATTTTGACTTCTGAAGAAGTTTTTGTCTTTCAGTTCTCACTTTTTTTCTTACAATTCTTACATTTTATTGTAAAAAAAAAAAAAAAATACTATTTATAAATGACTCAGAATTGCAAGATAAAAATTTAGAATTCAGTTTTTTTCCTCCACAGTTCTAAGATTATATCTCATAATTGAGATGTATTTGTTTCCACCACAGAATAAAAAGAAAAAAGGGTAATTGCAACTTTTTAATCTTACAAATCTCGTTATTTTATTTTTATTTTTTTTGGTGAAGACAAACTATATGTAAGTATATAGTTTATTATATAAATCACATTTCTACTTTATTGTTTCCACCACAGAATAAAATAAAAAAAATGGTAATTGCAATTTTTAATCTCAAATTTCTTTTGTTTTTAGAATTCTATATTTTTATTATATAAGATTTATATATTTAAATTACATATAAAACTCCCATCCATTTGAATTTTATTAGTTTAACATAAACTAATAAACTTAATGTGATCCATATTTGTCAGTCATAGATGAATGAATCAGGTGACTTTTTTTGTTATAGTAGCTTCTAATAAACTAATTGTTTTTAAATTCACAATAACTAGTTTTTTATGTATGTGTGTGTGTATGTATATATATATATATAAGAAATCCGATTAGTTTCAATCTCATAGATTTTAAAATATTTCTTTACTAATTTGTTTTTAAGTAACTTGTTTAATAGCATGTTCATACTTTTTAATTTCAAATGTTTTTCCCCCACAATTAACAGATTTATGTTTATTAAAAGCAGTTTTAAAAATATTATTATAATAAAATCCCATGCAAATCTTACGTTTAATTTATGAATGACTGACAAATATGCATCACATTAAGTTGGTTTTGAAATTAGATTACAAGATAAAATAGATACATTTTATATGCAATTCAAAAACATAAATCTTAAATTTAGACCTAAATATTTTATTTTTTTTATAAATGCAGTGATGCATGTACACATTTAAACCTTCAGCCTTTCTGCCGTCAGATGCATGTGAGGTTAAACGTAAATCACTGCCGCGTCACTCACACCTTTCACAATCAGTCGTTCTTAGTAATTAACCCTGGCAAAACATGCAAATTATAACAGGTAGCCCAGTATTATTTACTTTTTCATCTTCATTTACAGTGGACACGAAAATGCTTTTTTTCTGTTTGTTTGTTTTTGGGGTTATTTTTGCAACTGTGTACCCAAAATAGAAAGTAATTTTGTCTTTGTGTCTGAAAACTAAAAAGGCAGATTAATGTAATTAGTATGTGGTATCACATTCATGTTTATGGGGTGTTTCTTGAGACGTTGGCGATGGTGGCGCCGTCTCTGCATGTTCTGTTCTGTTTGAGCGCCAGTCTGCATAATAGACTTCTAATGAGGACTGGACACTGTAACACACGCCGCCACTGCTGCATGCTAATCATCTTTAATTTCATCAGATTTGATCATCATTTCCATATAAAGACCTTCAGTCCATTTAACAATCATATTAGCCATCCACGAATTCTTCAGAAGTAGTAATTAAATAATTTTGATGGAGCGCACAGTGTTACCGTAATCTCACGAATCCTTGATTACGAAACGAACAATTTGTGCAACCGTTTCTGGAAAGTCTACATTTGACCATTCCTAACAAATCACGTCCAAATCCTAGCCCTGTTCAGTCTGGCTTTAGAGTCCCATTCAAGTAAATTAATTAATTTTTTATGTAATTATATGGTGTAATGATTTGACTGGGAGTATTTTACTTTTTATGTTTTTGAATGAAGTCTCTGTAATATTTAAAAGTTTGAATTCATATTAGTGATTAGTGATAGAGTGATTTCTGAAGGATCACGTGACACTAAGGACTGGTGTAATGATGCAAAAAAATTAGCTTTGATCACAGATATTGTTTACATTTTACAATAGATTCATACAGGAAAATTATAATAGTATTTCACAATATTACTGTTTTTACTGTATTTTTGATCAAATAAATGCAACCTTGGTGAGCATATGAGACTCAAAACATTTAACAAATCTGAATTATTTCAAACTTTTAACTTGTAGTGTGTATATATAGTTTTACATATTTTTTTAAGTTTTATTGTTTTATAGTTTTGCTATGTTTTTTAAATGAAGAAATATTGCAATAGCCTATGAATTCATATATTGATTTATAATAATTTTGTTTGAAATTATTCATGGAGTTAACTCCTCGATTATATTATATTATATTATATTATATTATATTATATTATATTATATTATATTATATTATATTATATTATATTATTAATAATTTAATTAAATGGTAAAACACCAGCAACAATATGCAGCTGTGAGCTTTCTGTCTTGAAATCTGTTTATTAATATTATTATATATGAATATCTTCACTTTTAATATCCAACATAAAATAAATGCACAGATTTTTAACATGTGAGATTTTATATATATATATATATATATATATATATATATATATATATATATATGTATATATGTATGTGTGTGTGTGTGTGTGTGTGTGTGTTATTCAGGTAAAAAAATTCAAGATTATTAAAAGCATTTCAGTAAATGTGTTGAGATGTAAGATGTCATGGAAAGTGTTTCTTCTTTGTTTTCTTTGGGAATTTGAGCTGATTTACAGCTGCTGGTGAGTTATATTTGGCAACATTGGTATTTTATTCCATTATTTTTCCCATCTTGTGAAATGTAAGTTTTGACATTATCACAGCTATTTGAGAACATGCTACAGTCAAAACTTTTATTTTCCCAATTAGCAGATTGGTTCACCCGGATTGACCTGCAGGATCTGCAGATTTGCAAACAAGTGTGTGTAGAAGTGTTTGAGGACAAACCCACCATCTGGCTCCTCATGCTCCTCTCAGAAGTTGTTAATTAGGCGCTGTGCAGTACTCTTAACGATTGTATCTGCTGTAGTGGTGGTGCCGTGACCCGGTCTGAACTGAGCCTCTCTGCTCGTTAATTACGCAGTTCAGCAGGCCGCAGGTTGGGCTCTAATTCAGATAAGAGCTGCTTTCCCAACAGGTCACTGTCTGCCCACAATAGAGCTGACTATGAATATCCATACAGTAGAGGAGAGCCATTACAAACAAAGCCTGAGAGAAGGGATCAGGCAAGAGGAGGGTTTGTGGAAGAAATCCATTAATGGTTTGAAAAGCTGGCTGCTGTTTGTATATTATGCATGTAAGAAAAATAAGAGAGATTCAGGTTGTGTGAGGTCGGGGCACTTTAATTATTGTCAGAGAGATGCAAGGGAAGAATATGCTCAATATGTTTTGCTGAAGTTTCATGGCATCAGTTCTTTGTAAAATATTCAAGAGATTATTCAAGTTATTTTAAGATATATTTAATATCAGGTTTACCCATGCAATTTCCCATATAAACACAAAAGCCAAAATTTGCATTTGTATATTTTTATATTATCGCAGAATATGTATGTATGTGTGTATATGTGTATATATATGCATATATTAGGGCTGTCAGTCGATTAAAATTTTTAATCTAATTAATTACATGATGTGTTGATTAATTAATTTAATTAACTGCAAATTACATTTGGCTGTGAAAATACCCCCAAATGATTATTGAAAGCTATTTTTGTTGTAAATGAGAAAGTATTCAGTAGACATTACAAATGGTAGACATGAACATTTATGCTACAACGTTTATGTTCCACAAAAGAAAATAAGTCATTCAGGTTTGAGTAAATGATGACATAATTAAAACTAAACACCACTGTGCTGCTCGGAGATGCACATCAATTCTGCTGTATCTTTATAGGTCATGTTTTTGTCCGCAAAACTGAGAAAAAACAGACTATATTGTGTTTAAAATATAACATAAATTATATATCTATATATTTTATTTTTTATTTACTTATATAAATAACCATTTTTATAAATAAAACCAGACATACAGCCAAGTATGGTGACCCATACTCAGAACTCGTGCTCTGCATTTAACCCATCCAAAGTGCACACACACACACACACCGTGAACACACACAGGGAACTACACTAACCTTTTCCACTGGTGGCACTTGCGCTACCAACTTTTTCAGTTACTGGCGCAAAACATGATTTGGTCGCACAAATTATTTATAGTAAGCCGCTCTGGATAATAATGAACAATAATGAAACTGTTTTGCATACAGATGTGCTTTTTATTTTACTTGCCATCTTTTAAACCACATGCCTTCTTGTTTTCTTTAACATTGGTTGGGATAGATTTACTGCAATAGAAAATACAGTACACAATAAAGTGCAAAATGAATTTCTTATGGATTTCGACATGCTATGGTTGGACTCTTAAGGAAAAATAAAATAAATATTATCCATAAAATAATATAATAATAGATTTTCAGCAGCTATTGACTTTTCTGTATTAAAGAAAAAAAAGAAAAAAAAAATGCACGTCCACTTCAGCACATGATTTGTGGTTAGCGTATGTTGGATTAATGGCCACCCCGTTCTTCTTCAAAAGAATAATTTGCGATTTAAATTTGGTGAAAGGCATTTCCTCTTTGGCTTTATTATAAGCTACATTGAACTTAATTATCAATTCAGATTCCTCGCTTGCTCGGTTTGCTAAATCTACACACCGAAATGCAGTGGGGAGTGCTGCTGCGTCACGGGATATGTACCTGTCTCTACACTTCGCGTGCTTCATACTGTCATTGTGGAGCTTCAGTGATTCGTGTTTGAATTGTTTTGACGCAGTTACAAATTTGGACAGTCCTGCAATTGAAGGCCCACAGAATTTACAGTACACACAGTGCATTGCTCTGTCTTGGTACCTTAACCACTGGTATTCTTCGAGCCACTGGTATCGAAATTCATATGTCCGTATCGTTTTCCCCGCGTGTGCTTTTCCTGACGAATCCTTCTCAGCCTCATCATTCTCACTCACAGGCTCCGTTTGACATGTCGAATCGACATCAAGTGATGGTTCTGTTACACTTGAACTTCTCTTCTTAAAATAGGGGTCAATTGTCCGCTTCATTTCAACACGTGCAGATTGTAGGCTATGTTGAGATATATATGCGATTGCTGCATGTGTCTTAACGAGAGGTAATTTTTTTTTAAATCAACGTTAGGCTTTGCCTCGCCTACACCATTCTGGGAGGGGGTGGGGACGGGGGGGGGGGGGGGGTCGCGGGGCTGAAGCCAACTTGATGTGTTGTATGCTCAGAGCACATTATAAAACGTATTCTTAAAATACACATTTCTGTTTTAATAAATGCTCATAGTAAATCATAGCATATTGCCTAAAACATAAGGTAGGTACAAAAATAATCAGTGATACATTTGCGACCCAATAAAAATTAGGGTCGCAAATTATGGCATTTCAAAAGGTCGCATATGCAACCATTTTGGTCGCAGTGTAGTTCCCTGACACACCCGGAGCAGTGGGTATCATTTATGCTGCAGCGCCCGGGGAGCACTCGGGGGTTTGGTGCCTTGCTCAAGGGCTCCTCAGTCGTGGTATTACCGGCCCGAGACTCGAACCCACAACCTTAGGGTTAGGAGTCAAACTCTCTAACCAATAGGCCACGACTTCCCCCTTTTTTTTCTCTCTTGTGCTCATCAGGGTTGTGCTAATTTGATCAAACATACAGAAAAAGAACAGTAAAACTGTGAAATATTATTGCAACTTAAAATAGCTGTTTTCTTTGTGAATAGATTGTAAACTGTAATTGTATTTTCAGCATCATTACTCCAGTCTTCAGTGTCACGTGATCTTCAGAAACAAGGTGCTGATTTGTCTGATGTGTTGATGTTTCAGGTGGCCAGATGGGAGCACAGGACCAGAGGTCTGACCCGTCTGTTCGGAGGTCCGTACGCGGCCTGTTATTCCCTCGCTGTGCTCATCCTGCTCCTCAATGTTTACCGCAGTCACAGGTAACAGCATCCACCGCTGTAATATTTCACAGGTCACAGGTCAACGGCAGAGCAGTACTCAGAATCGCCGTTATTGATGTTGTTAATTAATCAAGTGACCCATTTTGTCCCATTTTGCATAAGAGTAAAGGTTCGGTGTTTACCTTTTACCCTTTTATTGATTTCATCAATAATAATAATAGTGTGGCATCAGCCTGCGCGCTCATCTGACCAGCAGCGCTTATTTCATTTGCTTTATTCTCATGAGGATCTGGCCGTTGCCATGGCAGCCTCTGTCTCCACGCTGCTGATGCTGATGTCATCGACGCCGCATGTGACCGCGAGAGAGTGTGTGTGTGTGTGTGTGTGTGTGTTAGACAGGCTGCTGCTATTTTCTACCCTGTTCTGAGTGAATATGTTCTCAGTAAAACTGCAGAACAAACACACACTGAATCAGCTCCATCAGGATAAATCCTGTTACACCCTACACTTTGAGCTCAACTTTTCCAAGATCAGGGTTTCTGTCATCTTAAAAAGTCTTAATTCACCCTTACACAAACGAAGGCCTTAAAGGGACAGTACAGCCAAAAATAAAAAAATCTGTCATTATTTATTCACACTCTTCTTGGTCCAAACCTGTATGAGTTTCTTTCATCTGTTGAACTTAAAAGAACATACGGTAGCCATTGACATCCATAGTATGGAAAGTTAATGGGTACCGTCAGCTGTCTGTTTACCAACATTTTTCAGATTGCCTTCTTTTGTGTTCAGCGGAAGAAAGAAACTTGTACAGGTTTGGAATAACATGAGGGTGAGTAAATGATGATCATTTTCATTTTTGAGTGTACTGTCCCTTTAATTCAGAGCGGAAAGTCTTAGGGCCAGTTTTAATAACAACTTGCACCACCGCAAACCATCTTTAGGCATTAAAATAGTACTGTCAGGATTTATTAGGACGCACAGTAAAAAAAAATTGCACTAAAACAGCGTGGACACAATAATTTTTGTGCCTGATCTTATTGAATATGCATTTGAAGGGGTTTTCGCCATTATTCAACACCCCCCAAAAAAGCATGTTACCTTAGATGCAAACTTAACATATGAAGTCTTGTTTTCTGAAAAAAAATAAATAAAATTAAAATAATAATAAAATCAACAAAATTAAGTGAGTTTGTTTAAAACAAGATTAAATGTCTGTCCATGGGGTATGAAAACTTGGTTTATTTTGAATTAGGTTTATTTTTATTATCTCATTTTGATGAAAGCTAGAGTTCTCACGTTTCCTAATATCATAGTTTTCTCTAATTTGATCAAACAGGGCTGAATGTTTTATAGTGAAACAAACCAACTAGTACACATTGATATTACTGATGTTTGTGCTGCTGTTTTTCACCAAAATAATGTCACTTCCTGGAAAATTGTCTTTAAGGAACTGCCTCTTTTTTCTTTATTATTATTATTATTATTTATTATTATTATTATTATTACATAAACATGAGGGCATGGCCTGCCTGTTTTAATCTCTGATGTTGAGCATAATAATGAACCCTTGTTCAGGTAATTGTTCAAGGTCAGTCACAGGACACTGACTGAGTCTCTCTTGATGCTGATGTGACGCTGGGTTGGAAAACACATTAGTTTAAGCTGCATCCTCTGCTCTATCAGTCATGCCTGGTTTGACATAAAATGGAAATGACATAAAACAGTCTATATTTATAATTATTTTGCAGTGTCTTTATTATTCTTTAACACCATTTTTTTTGCCTTGCCATAAAGTGTGAGTCTTTAAGGAGTCTGTGGAAATTTCCTGTTCTTTGTTAAGAAGGCGGTGTTTCTTGGGCTACTATTTTTTTCCACCTTCCTGATTTGCGTACAGTACGTACCACCTGCGTGCAACTTTTGTCAGCAGGTTTTTGTCACAGTGACTGTATGGACATTTTTCCATGCCAGTGGAAACTGGCCATCTGTGTGTTCACTCAAGCACATGAGAATCTGAGACAGGAAGAAAAGAAAGAGAGAAATAAGATAAGTATTCAAATTGTGGATATAATTATTTATGAGATCAAACAATGCATTGTGATGTGCATAATTAAATAAATAGTTCACCCAAAAATGAAAATTTGCTGAAAATGATTTTTTTTCCAGCAGATTTCTTCATCAGATTTGGAGAAATGTAGCATTGCATCACTTGCTCTGCAGTGAATGGGTGCCGTCAGAATGAGAGTCCAAACAGCTGATAAAAACATCAAAATAATCCACAAGTTATCTACAGCACTCCAATCCATCAGTTAACATCTGGAGAAGACAAAAGCTGTGTGTTTGCAAGAAACAAATCCACGAGGATGAGCACATTTTAAGCAAATCTTAATTTTTAGTGAACTATTCCTTTAATGCATTAAAACACTTTTCATAATGCATTGCATAGACTTGTGCAACCTGTTGAAAATCACTCCTGTTTCTTTGAAAGAATATTTACTGTATGCCACTTACAGTCACTTGGATGGCCAGACTGTAAAACAGGGAATTATGCACAAGCACGTCTTTTCATTCTTCTGTGTCTGTCTATGGGGACTCATTCTGCGCTGGTACACCGAGCGCCGTTTCAATCCCCAAACAGACCAAACATTATTAGCATACAGATTGACGTCTACTATATGTAGCTGCATTCCATTTATAATTACATTTACATTAGTGATGAATCATACACAATAATAAAGACGTTATGCATGCGAAGATTAATTACACTGTGGCTGCGCACAAATCCTTCAAGAACTGATGCACTGAAAAGCAGCAGATAAAAGCTATTCATAGAGTCTCGGAGGATCTGAAGGTTCCCGATTTGTTTGACAGTTAAACAAAACCGTCTGCCTGATGCCTCCCTCAGCAGGGTTTCATGTTGCAAGCACAAATAGTGATGTTATTATAAGTTTATCTCATGATAAAGTTAGTTGCACCGTTCAGTTTGTTCTGGCAAGATACAATTTCAGCAACTAATCGCACTGATTCTTAATGCATTTATTTAATTGAAGGATTTAAGAGCGTTGGTAATTGTAGATGTTTCATCATGTTCTCACACAAACTTGTGTGGAAATCTGATGATCTTTTGGGTCACATTTAAGCAGAAATATAGAAAATTCTTAAAGGTTCACAAACTTTCAAGCAGCACTGTATATTATCACCCAGCTCTAATCTGTTATAAAGCATGAAGATATTACGATATTATAAACATATTTTTTGTAAAGCTGCTTTGAAACCATATGCATTGTGAGAAGAGTCATAAATAAATCGGACTTCTGTGTAGAGGTAATCAAGCTAAAGATGTGCAACTTTCATCAGTCGAACACTATCACAGAAGTGTGGAAAATACACAATTTTATGCTTTTCAGCCCAGAGTCAAAGATTTAATGAGATTCTGCTGCAGATCTGCAGTGTTTTTCTCAAACATGACATTCTGAACCAATAAGCTTTTGTCTCAATGCTGGAACAGGTCTTTAGAAACCCTGAGAAAGGCCAGAAAGCGTCTTTGAAAAGTTGTTGTTTTTTTTTCTGCAGAAAGCCTCTCATGAGCAACCTGTTCAGTATTCGATCATAAACATATGTACGTGCAGGAGAAAGCAGCAGATCTCTTCTCTCCCACACCAGCACTGATGCTAAAGGTCTTGCGTTAGTAATCTACACCTGACTGTGCTGATAAAAGCCTGGAGAAATCCTTCAGTAACCTTTTCCACTCTTATGAGCGTCAGGATCCTGTCGTCTGCTGCCCGTAAACATGTTTAACAGGCTTTAATTCACTAGTTTTGTTGAGATACTGAAGGTCAGGTCAAACCCAGACAGGGACATTAATAAAAGCACAACTGTTTTCAACATTGATAATAAGCTTATTACAATGATTTCTGAAGGACTCTGAAGACTGGAGTAATGATGCTGAAAATTCAGCTTTGCACCACAGGAATAAATTCTATTTTAAAGTATATTAAAATAGAAAGTGTTATTTTAAATTGCAATAATATTTCACAAAATAACAGGGTTTTTTTCTGTATCTTTGATCAAATAAATACAGCCTTGATGAGCACAAGAATCTTCGGTAAAAAATATTAAAAATCTTACTGATCCCAAACTTTTGAATGATAGTATATATATATATATATATATATATATATATATATATATATATATATATATATATATATATATATATATATATATATATAAATATAATGTAGGTCAACAACCACAAGCATCTTCAAACTCTCAGTATAAGAGTTTCTAATGGATGATAAGAGGAAACAGACAGAATATCAACCATCTCATGATGCATTGTGTTCATGTGAATTAAACTCAGGATGCACTTCTGAGACGAGTTCTCCAGACAGAAATAAGACAAAGAGAAATGAAAAGCATATTATTATCAAGCAGGGCTTTGTATTGATCATTGGGAGCCGGTGCGTCACACCTTAATGCTTTCCTTTTCCTTCACATCGAGATGTTTCACAGACCTGAGGACGAAACACTAGAGATTGATCTAAAAACTCAATATCAAAGCAAAGTCTGCCTGTGATGACTCTTGGATTCTGATAGTCCTGTGCTTTATTTTCCCATAATGTACTGACTTCTGTTCATTCAGCACCAGATACATGTTTGACCACATGATAAATAAGTGTGGAGATGAGTTTCTTTAAAGCAGAATAAATAAATACATTCAATTATTCTTAAAACACTGCATTATATTCATATGGAAGCCCATAATCTATTTTTACACAGTGAAACGTGATTTTATTTCTCACTATTTTTGTCTAGTTTTACACTACAAATATCCAAACACTCTCGAATCAAAATTACTTTTTGGTATTAAGGTATTTATTATTGTTTTCTGGAAAACAATAACAAAATTAAGTAAGCTGATGCTTAAAACAAGGAAATTAAATATGTCAGAAAACATATCTTGATTCATTTTGCTTGTGTTTCTCAAGTAAATGTATCTTGATTTAAGATTGTTTTGTGTTGTATGTGCACTGGAAAACGACCAAAATACTTGTTTAGAATTTTTTTAAATATATATATTTTATTTATTATCCAGCTTTATTTTATTTTATTTTATTTTATTTTATTTTATTTTATTTTATTTTATTTTATTTTATTTTATTTTATTTTATTTTATTTTATTTTATTTTATTTTTTATTTTATTTTATTTTATTTTATTTTATTTTATCCGGGCTGAACCAGTTACTAATTTAAAAAAAAATAGTCTGTTTCCCCTGCTTTAAACTAAAGACAAAAACATATCTCAATGTTTCAATTTGAGTGAAACAGGACAGTTAATACTGACGACACACATTTAGTTCAGAAGCTCATCATCTTCTGTTGCTTTGCTGAAAATACCCAAAAACTGATTCAGATGTGCAGTAAGAGATAAAGATAAAGATGGCCTAAACTATATAATTTTTCATGAACAAATGGTGAAAACATGACTTGCATCATCATTCTTACATAATTCTTCAGAGAAATCCTGTGGCTGCAGATGTAGGACTGATGAAGAGCTATTAGTCTCTGACAGTCCACACAGGTGTGTAATTGGCAAAGTGAAGGTCAATGAAATATACGAGCTACATTTTCAGGCGCGCGCACACACACACACACACACACACACACACACACACACACACACACACACAGCCTATAATAGCAGCAGACGTGAGTGAGTCTGAGTCACCTGTGCTCTATAGAGGTCAAACCTGCTATCTTCAGACTGAGGTTAAGTTAAACTGTGACTGACGAGGAGAGTGTGGACGTGAAATCACACCACGCTGCTTCAGATCTCTATAAAGCACAGGATGTAATGGAGACAAACGTCTGAGCAGAGAGAATCAAAAGGTCATCTTCGGGTTCTGGTCTCGTAAGGTGAAGAATAGCTCATATTTTGAAAGGATAATAGGATAATGAACTATATTAGTTTATGGAAGGAGGAGAAAATACTATTCAGCTGCTTCTCTTCTTATTCTGCTTGTTCTTGTTAGGAGTCTGTTGCAAGCCTCCAGAATAACATGCAGAAATGTTATAAATAAAGATTACTGGTGTGTTTTACAAGAAAGCACAATCAGTTTTTTTACTTCAAAAATTCATGTGTAAAGGGAAAATTAAAATTTTGTCACTATTCACTTACCCCCATGTCACCCGTAAAAGTTCGTCTTCAGAACACAATTTAAGATATTTTGGATGAAAACCAGGAGTCCTGTGACTGTCCCATAGACTGCCAAATAAATAACAGTGTCAAGGTCCAGAAATGGTATGAAAGTCGTGGTCAGAATACTCCATCTGCCATCAGACGTGCAATCTGGGTTATATGAAGTAAATGGGAACACTTTTTGCAATCGAAGAAAACAAAAATAACAACTTTATTCAACAATTCCTTTGTCAGCAGTCTCCTCTGTGTATCTCCATATCACTGTATGCTGTGTATGCTCTTCTGTATCATCCGCTCCACAAGGATGCGCTGTTTCTACGTGTATTTAGCTTTGATTTGAAATAAAACAGCGCATCCTTGTGGCGCGGATGACAAATTACGAGATATAAACTTACAATTGGAAGAAAAAACTAATTTTGAAATAGAAATTCACTAGTGTCAGAAAAAAGACAATTGTGAAATGTAAAACTTAAAATTGCAAGAAAAAAAGACAGAATTGTGAGATGTAAAACTTAAAATTGCAAGAAAAAAAGACAGAATTGTGAGATGTAAAACTTAAAATTACAAGAAAAAAGACAGAATTGTGAGATGTAAAACTTAAAATTGCAAGAAAAAAAGACAGAATTGTGAGATGTAAAACTTAAAATTACAAGAAAAAAGACAGAATTGTGAGATGTAAAACTTAAAATTGCAAGAAAAAAAGACAGAATTGTGAGATGTAAAACTTAAAATTACAAGAAAAAAGACAGAATTGTGAGATGTAAAACTTAAAATTGCAAGAAAAAAAGACAGAATTGTGAGATGTAAAACTTAAAATTACAAGAAAAAAGACAGAATTGTGAGATGTAAAACTTAAAATTGCAAGAAAAAAAGACAGAATTGTGAGATGTAAAACTTAAAATTACAAGAAAAAAGACAGAATTGTGAGATGTAAAACTTAAAATTGCAAGAAAAAAAGACAGAATTGTGAGATGTAAAACTTAAAATTGCAAGAAAAAAAGACAGAATTGTGAGATGTAAAACTTAAAATTACAAGAAAAAAAGACAGAATTGTGAGATGTAAAACTTAAAATTACAAGAAAAAAAGACAATTGTGAGATGTGAAACTTAAAATTACAAAAAAAAGACAGAATTGTGAGATATAAAACTTAAAATTGCAAGAAAAAAAGACAGAATTGTGAGATGTAAAACTTAAAATTGCAAGAAAAAAAGACAGAATTGTGAGATGTAAAACTTAAAATTACAAGAAAAAAAGACAGAATTGTGAGATGTAAAACTTAAAATTACAAGAAAAAAAGACAATTGTGAGATGTGAAACTTAAAATTACAAAAAAAAGACAGAATTGTGAGATATAAAACTTAAAATTGCAAGAAAAAAAGACAGAATTGTGAGATGTGAAACTTAAAATTGCAAGAAAAAAAGACAGAATTGTGAGATGTAAAACTTAAAATTGCAAGAAAAAAGACAGAATTGTGAGATGTAAAACTTAAAATTGCAAGAAAAAAAGACAGAATTGTGAGATGTAAAACTTAAAATTGCAAGAAAAAAAGACAGAATTGTGAGATGTAAAACTTAAAATTACAAGAAAAAAAGACAATTGTGAGATGTGAAACTTAAAATTACAAAAAAAGACAGAATTGTGAGATATAAAACTTAAAATTGCAAGAAAAAAAGACAGAATTGTGAGATGTGAAACTTAAAATTACAAGAAAAGACAGAACTGTGAGATATAAATCTTAAAATAACAAGAAAAGACAGAATTGTGAGATATAAAACTTAAAATTGCAAGAAAAAAAGACAGAATTGTGAGATGTGAAACTTAAAATTGCAAGAAAAAAAGACAGAATTATGAGATATAAAACTTAAAATTACAAGAAAAGACAGAACTGTGAGATATAAATCTTAAAATAACAAGAAAAGACAGAATTGTGAGATATAAAACTTAAAATTGCAAGAAAAAAAGACAGAATTGTGAGATGTGAAACTTAAAATTGCAAGAAAAAAAGACAGAATTGTGAGATATAAAACTTAAAATTACAAGAAAAGACAGAACTGTGAGATATAAATCTTAAAATAACAAGAAAAGACAGAATTGTGAGATATAAAACTTAAAATTACAAGAAAAAAAGACAGAATTGTGAGATATAAAACTTAAAATTGCAAAAAAAGACAGAATTGTGAGATATAAAACTTAAAATTGCAAGAAAAAAAAGACAGGATTTTGAGATGTAAAACTTAAAATTGCAAAAAAAAAAAGACAGAATTGTGAGATATAAAACTTAAAATTGCAAAAAAAAAAAAGACAGAATTGTGAGATATAAAACTTAAAATAAAAAAAGACAGAATTGTGAGATAAAAAACTTAAAATTTAAAAAAAAAGACAGAATTTTGAGATATAAACTTGCAATCACAAGAAAAAAGACAGTGCCACATAATATCAGACTGGAGAAATCCATGTTGGCAGCCACTGAAAAGTAATTTATCGTGGGTAATTGAAATGATTTGATCTTTTAGTATTTAAGCGGTGTGTTTTTGCAGTGATGATTTTCTCAGGCCTCACAGAGAGGCATACGGCGGCTCTTTTTGACGTAATGAAAGTTCTGCTGGTGTCATCTGTATTCCTCAGTGAATTATTCAAACCGTCAGCCGTGTGGAGCTGAAGCTGAACTCACTGGCGCCTGTAGATGTAATAGTCCTGTGAAAGTCATAATTAGCAACACTGAGGTGGTTGAACTTAACTTGAGGTAGATGAGCTCAGGATGAAGACTCATTTAAAGCAGTGTAAAGATGGAGTGTGTCATTTCAGCCTAGTAGAGTCTCCAAAGAAAACGGCATTAAAAATACTCAAACCATATGCATCTTTCTCCATTGACGCCCCTTCAGAAATAGGTGTAAAAATCCATTTGGACAAAAAGGAACATTTTGAAAGCAACATAAATAGCTGCAACCAAGCAACCACCATTGAAACCAATGATTCTCCAGGTGTTATAGATCTTTTTGATATAAACACACACACACACACACACACACACACAAATAACTGAATGAATAATTCTTAATAACTCTGTACAGAGTATCAACATCAACAGATGTCAAAAAATACTTTTTGTAATTATAATGGTGTAATGCTGTCAAAAACTTTTGTCCAATATATCTGCTTTTGGGACTGAATTCTGACGAACATGTGTTTTTATCTTTGTTGAAGATGTCGAATCTTTGTGTAGCCGTGACCCAGAAAACAGACATCGCAGTCCTGTCCGTCACACTGACCTTTCTTTCTGTTCTTCTTCTCCGTTCTGGAAACCTCTTCATCCCTGACCAGGTGTTTTTCAAAGGCAGTGAAGGTCCAATTATTTGTTTTCAGGGCCTAAAAGAGAGCTGCAGGGATAATAACTCTTCTTCGGTCTGAAAGATGTTCCCTGCTGATGGTGAGAATTATCCCGGACTGCTGGACGTGTTCGGACGGAGCAGTGGGACATGGGCTCTTTATGAGGCTTTGTTAGGATTCAGCTGGCGCCGTGTTGACCGTCTCCTCACACTGTTTCGGTTTAGCACTGTTTGTGCACTAAAGTGATTTTAAAGGACTGAAACGACACAATAAGAAACAAAAAATATCTGCCATTGAAGTCAGAAAAATAAACTTAATTCAAAGGCAATACAGGGTTATTTTTAAATCCAATTAGCAGATATTTGTTATTATAAATAAAGTCACTTGTATGAATCTTGAATCTTATCTAAAATAAAAGCATTTTTAAGTTAGGTTTTAGTTCATTATTTATTTATTTATGATTGATTGTCTGTGTATATTACTAGTTTTTGATGCTTTTATTGTTGTACTCTGTTAAAACACTAAAAATAAATAAATATTATTGTTAATAATAATAAAAGTAATTTGATAATATTTTATAAAACAATATTTCATAAACAACTTCATATCAAAACTTTAGTAAAATACTCTTACAGATGTTATTAATAATTTGAATTTGTTTTTATATTTTGTTTTCATTTTAATTTTAAAGTCATTTTGTTGTGTTTTTTGTTGATTTTTTTTTATTTATTAGTTTATTATTTGCCTTGGCAGCTAGCTGAAATACAAAAAGGCCAGCTTTTATATTTTAGCATATTGCAGATATTTCTATTTTAGGTATCAAATTTTAGTTAAGTATAAGAACGCTGCTTGTGGCTCGTTCAGAAGCATGTATCATGTCTTAATCTCACATAATCACAGAGATCACAGTAAGTCTGTCAGGACTCAGAAACGACATGTGCTGTTAAAACTGATGATGCACCACCGAGAAACCTTTAAAATAACAGCACTGCATGCTCTTGAAGAATAATTTCCATCCAGTTTCCACTGAGGTCAGATGAGTTGGAGTTTTCCAGTGTGCACTCCGCTTCATCTCAATCAGTCAATCTGACAAAAACAGTCGAGTGACTAAAGCATCCCATCTGTACCTCCACACGGGCCAAAGGAAAACCTCCAATCACAGTCTCACCAGACACTTCTGTATTAAATAAATAAATCTTTCTGACCCACTTTTGCTTCGGAACATATAATCAATTTACTGTATGTCATTCAGACAAAGAGCTGCGGTGGGATGCAGCGAACAAAGACAGATTGGAAGGTTATATTTGGACTCACTCGCTCTCTTACATCTGCTTTCTGTGTTTGTCTGTCAGTATTACAGTGGCCATGAAGGCTCACCCTCGCTGGGAGCCGCTGGATAACGCACATGTGTACAGTGCAGGAGCAGCTCTCATGGTGCTGGGATCGGTGTTTGTGATCAGCAGCTTCATGGCTCTGGGCGTCACTGGCACTTTCTTGGGTAAATCATCCACTCACACTCCTGTTCCACACTCACTCATACATGCCTTGCTTACAAAAATCACCTAAAATTCACTTAACATGCACCAAATGCAAGTTAAAATCAGCATTGGCGAGTTCGTTTTTTTATTATTAATTCTAACAATTTAACATTTGAAAGCAAAGAAAAATATTAGGATTGTAATTGTTGTATAAAATACTTCTACTACTACTAATAGTAATAACAACAACAAAGAAGATAATAATAATGTTACTAGTACTAATAATAGCAACAACGAGGATAATAAAAATGCAAAAAATTAATTATTATTATTAGTAGTAGTAGTAGTACTATATAAATACTTTAGTTCAGTAGTGTTATAGTGATTTTTTTTATTGCTTATTTTACATACTATTTCATGCCTGGAAAGAAAAATGTATATCTGGTTAATGTTTTTTAAATTTATGCATATGCTACTGTTCATTTGGGGTCGGTAAGATTTGGAAAGAAGTCTCTTCTGCTTATCAAGGCTACATTTATTTGATCAAAAATACAGTAAAAATGTGAAATATTATTGCCTTTTAAAATATCTGTTTTCTATGTGAATATCTGTTAAACTGTAATTTATTTCTGTGATGTGCAGCTGTATTTTCAGCATCATTACTCCAGTCTTCAGTGTCACATGATCTTCAGAAATCATTCTAATATGCTGATTTGCTGCTCAAGAAACATTTCTGATTATTATCAATGTTGAAGACAGTTGTGCTGCACAATATTTTTGTGGAAACTGATACATTTTATTTTTCAAGATTCTTTGATGAATAGAAAGTCCAAAAGAACAGCATTTGATTTTGTAGCATTATAAATGTCTTTACTGTCTCTTTTGATCAATGTAATGCATCCTTGATGAGAATAAAACCACTAATAAATAAAATCTTATACACAGTCAGTCATCTTTTAGTCCACATCTCCAGGTTTTGGTCCGTGTTCCATCTCTAACTGATAGGAGGCACGTAATGTTCTGTGGCGATGTTCTAACACACTGTGATTTTTAGTATTCACACCTCTACAGCTGACCTTATACTGACCGTGATGTACCTCCAGTTTAGTTCATGCTCAGCAGGTATCTGACCAATCACAAACACTCAGTAGAGCGCTGATGTGGGTCACTCGCTTTTACTGGAGCAGTTGGTGGACGAAAACTTCATTGTGTATGTTATTTATTATGTACCCAAGTGACAGGTGCTTTTTTAGTATTGTTTCTGTTTAAGTCTAGTAATGCATCAGGGTGTAAATACAGTTCCTGGATTGAACAGACTGAACAGACAGAGCTAAAGTTGGGGAAACTAGGTCAGAACACATGGGGAAAGAAAACACAACAGAGTTCATGTGGTGGTGACCGCTTCAAACTGTATTTTTTTAAGGAAGTAATAAAGTGATTTTTAAGAAAGTAGTTTATTGGAATGCATAACTGTAATTTTTAGTTTAAGAATAGTGTGTGTGTGTGTGTGTGTGTGTGTGTGTGTAAACTTAAAATCTGAGCACAGTTGCATCACTTTCCGACACTGATTTTGATGCTAAATTAATGTGTAAAACTTTACAATAATGTCTCATTAGTCAATGTTAGTTAATGCATTAATATGCATTTCATTTTTACAGTATTTATTAATTTTCATGAACATTAGTTTAAAAAAACTGTTCATGATTAGTTCACATTAGTCCGTTAAATAATATGAATATTCATATAAATCAATATAAAATAGTAAGTTTTGATTTTTAATAATGTAGTAGTAAATGTTGAAGTATTTTATAATGATGAAGTATTTTTTATTCTTAGTTAAAGTGACGGGCAACACAAAGCTCCTCTTTCACCTGCTGACCTGCATTATTATTTGCATGCGTAATTAGATTTGTGAATTTATTGGAAATTATTATTTGTGAATGAAATGTGTTTTCATTCATAACAGCTGAGTGGTAAATGCTGTATTTATAAGAGCGATGGCAGGGCTCTCTAATGTACGAGCTTATATAACACTGAAAAATGAAACCTAAATAAAAGAAACTCGGACAAACAGGTGCATGTTACCGTCAGACTTTTGTCCTAAACTGGGTCAGAGAGAAAAGGGGAAAGAAGGGTTAAAACCCAGATATTGCGGGACCGGTTACATAGTCCTGATGACAAAAGGTGCTCTACTTCTCTGAAGGGCAGCGATTGGAACCAGATCACGAAATCAAACCGGCCTTTTGTTCAGGATGACCTGGAAATGGAGCAAAAGCCAGTGAAGTTATGAGTCGTCGACATGCACATTTGAGTCTTAATCACTTTTGTCCCTGCATGACCATTATTACATTATATCGCTGATTCACTCCCGACTGAATCGTAATTTTTCAATAAACGGCTGAATTTTCATAAAACTGATTTGTGTGAAGCAGGAGAGAATCAGTGGCGTTCCTGGAAATCTGTCTTCCTGCTGAGTTTAATTTTAATAATTAACATCTCTTCTTCAGAACTGCTCGGGTTTTGATGCAGCACAGATGGATCACACAATCTTGTTCGTCTGACTCAGCAGTTGGCAGAAAGAATTCATATGGAGCCTGATAGAGCAGTTATATTAGTAAATTATAGCAAATATTAGTAAATTAAATGTCAATTTATATATACGATATGACGGAAAATGTTAAAGTAACATCAGACGTTGCATTAGACTTTAACATTGTATGTTATTTTTACAGACAGAGTCGTAAAAATTCCGTCATAATCTATTATTAACCATCATTTTAATTTTGATATTTTAATTAAAGTACATTTTATTGCTTTTACTTTTGTTGACGTTTTTAGTTTTAATAATGAACCTATAGGACGAGCATTTAGGCTTATGCATTTATTTATTTGTGATGAGAACAGATGAACAGAGACACCACAGTGACAGCGGAGGCCACTAAAAACAGCAAAATACGCTAGGGCTCGGTAAATAAAAACTGATTTCTTTATTTTAATAGATTGTCATTTTTATGAACTAATATCGATCCCAAACAATGCTGTTTTCAGTTGATGAATGAACCGTACATATAGTGTGCCTCCCTAGCTTTCAGGCCATGTGTCAGTAAAAACTGCACATATTAATGTGCGATGAGAGCATGCCTGTCAGCAGCGGCAGCTCTTAAAGTAATAGCAGCCAAATAAGCTAATAACCAGCTGCCGTGATGCCTGTTAATCAAAGAACAAAGAGGAAATCAATAACTTTGTAACTTTAATAATTCATCTATATTTTCATTTGGAATTGAGTGTTTGATAACTTTGATGACATTTATTATAATGTGAAGATTGCTTTAAGTTCACTTAAGTTATAAGATATTTTTTAAAGTCTAATAAATGTTAAAATCGATAGCTCACAATTTCGTAGAGACATGGTATCAGTGATACTGAAAACAAAAAGCCATTAAACAAATATTAAAAATATACTATCTTTGTTGTTTCTACATTAATTTAAAGAGATTTAATGTGAAATTATTGCGAAATAAAAGTATATTTAAAAACTTTACAGTTAGGTGGGATTAATCACGATGAAAAAGTGTGTGATTAATTAGTTACTTTTTTTTTAATCGATTGCAAAAATATATATAATATATATAATAAATGCTGTTGCACACAAAATAACATGCATATTATCAAATGTTTGTTATATACATATGCACGTTATTTTGTGTGCAACAGCATTTATTTAATATATTTTTATATTTATTTATGTTTTGATATGCTAATTGAAGTCATGACCTGTTTTTATAATTGCTATATATGTGTGTGTATATATATGTATGTATGTATGTATGTATGTATATACAGTACAGGTCAAAAGTTTGGAAACATTACTATTTTTAATGTTTTTGAAAGAAGTTTCTTCTGCTCATCAAGTCTGCATTTATTTGCTCAAAAATACAGAAAAAAAAATGCAACATTGTGATATATTATTACAATTTAAAATAATTGTTTTTAAATTTATTATACTTTAAATTATCATTTATTTCTGTGATGCAAAGCTGAATTTTTAGGATCATTATCACATGATCCTTTAGAAATCATTCTAATATGATGATTCATTATCAAAGTTGGAAACAGTTCTGCTGCTTAATATTTTTTCAGAACATGTGATACTTTTTTAGGATACTTTGATGAATAAAAAGTAAAAAAAAAAAAAAAGCTATGTTTTTAAAATATAAATATTTTGTAATAACAATATACACTACTGGTCAGTAATTTTTTTTTTCTTTTTTTTAAAATAAAATCAATACTTTTATTCAGCAAGGATGTGTTAAATTGATAAAAAGTGATAGTAAAGAAAATATATTATTAGAATATATATTATTAGAATTTTTTTTTTATTTTGAATAAATGCAGTTCTTTTTAACCTTTTATTGATCAAATATATTAGACAGCAGAACTGTTTCCAACACTCATAATAAATCAGAATATTAGAATGATTTCTAAATGATCATGTGATAGACTGGATGTTACATGTGACACTGAAGGCTGGAGTAATGATGCTGAAAATTCAGCTTTGCATCACAGGAATAAATTATTTTTTTTAAAGTATATTCAAATAGAAAACTATTATTTTAAGTTGTAATAATATTTCACAATATTACTGTTTTTTTCTGTATTTTTGATCAAATAAATGCAGGCTTGATGAGCAGAAGAAACTTCAAAAACATTAAAAATAGTAATGTTTCCAAACTTTTGACCTGTACTGTATATATATATATATATATATATATATATATATATATATATATATACTGTAAAGCTGACAGTGTGAAGTCTCTGCAGAATATAAAGATGTTAATTGTGCAGCTATACATTAGGTTGTGTAAGAAGAGCAAATAGGAAGGAATATTAAACAAGAGTATTTATAGTCTTGAGACTAAATTAAGATGTACATGATGTATCTTCCACCAGATGCTGTGTGTGAAAGCAGTGTGTTTTAGGCTCAACATGTGACATTCAGGGACATAATTAGCTGCTTCCCTGGAGTTTGTGTCTGAACGGTACATGTGGAATTATTTGATTCGTGATTCTCTTTTTATCCTTAAACAGGGGACTATTTTGGCATCCTCATGGATCAGAAGGTGACTGGTTTCCCTTTTAATGTGATGGAGAACCCCATGTACTGGGGCAGCACCGCCAACTACCTGGGCCTGGCCTTAATGTGAGTCTGCTAATCCACATGTGCAAGTCTCAGTAGAGTCAAGTGTGTTATTTGATCACGGCGCCGAATCTCTGTGTGTCTAAACCATGAGCTTGTTAATAAAAGCACACTCCGCTCCCAAAATCCCCAGAACACCCGTCTCTGTCCCTCCATGATCCCATCAGTGCAGAGAGAGAGAGCAGACTCTGTGTCTGAGCAAAGCAGATGTTATTTGCACGAATGGGTTTCTCAGGAGCCGTGTGCTGCTATTTCTGTCTGCTCTCGCTCCTAATAACACATACGGTCGTCTCGCAGGTTTATAAACCCTTCTATCGCCAATCAGAGAAGCTGAATGCGCCTCATGCTGAGAAAGAAATTTAATTTGAAACTGATGCACAAGTCGGGTCTGTTTTATACCGTAATTATGCAAGTGTTTGACGGCACCAAGTTTGACGTCTGAAGAATTAGTGAACAGTATTTATTTATGCAGTGAATAAATACCTCCATAAAACCTTGACAACAGTGGCAACGGCTGATGGAGCAAACGGCCCGTGGTCTCCTACACTATAAAGCTCCACCGCTCTGTGTGTGTGTGCGTCTTAGTTTGCTGATGGTTTCTAAAATCGATCAGGTCTAGTGCGGGATGAAAGAGATCGGCTGCCAGCCATGTGTAGAGAGAGAAATGTGGACTCATGTAGCCCACTGACCCTCGCATACTTGTGCCAGGGAAGTACAACGCTTGTGCCAGCGTCTGTCTGCTACGTCATGATATGAATCATCAGTCCACCTGCTGAAAGACCCGCAACGCAGCGGATGCATTGAGTCGGGATCAAAGGCTAATTGGTCAGACGGTGAGAGTCAATCTGTCTGGTTTGTGTATGACACATTATCAACAAACAAACAAACAATAATGTAATGTTTTGGTATGAAAATGTGCTCTCCATCAAGCCATCCCAGATGTAGATGAGTTTGTTTCTTCATCAGGTTTGTAGAAATGTAGCATTTCATCAGTGTCTCAGCAATGGATGCTCTGCAGTGAATGGGTGCCGTCAGAATGAGAGTCCAAACAGCTGATAAAAACATCACAATAATCCACAGCACTCCAGTCCATCAGTTAACATCTTGAGAAGCTTAACTAAAATATGAGCCCCTACCTCTGTTGGTTTTTGAAATAATGTCCCATGCCAATTGAAGATTTCACCAGATTTCTTTTACATTCTTACCGTAAGCAAGTTTAAAAAGCTACTCGGGTTCATTGAAAAAAAAAAAAAGTCATTATGCTGCTTTTGTGCAGCAACTATTTCAATGTCAAATGTCCAGTGAGTGGCACTAAAAGCAACTTCAGTTTTATCTGAAAATGATGAATGTGAATCTGACGATGTTTTGTTACATTGGTTATTGTTTGTATCACGACAATAAAGGTAGTAAAAGTCACTAAAAGGTTAATGCTATAACCTAACTAAACCCAACTCCTAGTGTTAACAAAAAAAGCATTTTCTGAAGCAACCATGTCATTTTATCTTGCTTCTACAAGTCTTTGAGCTCTGTTATGGTGACTTGTGTTTAACAGACTTGTACCCGAGCGCTTCACATCACAAGTGCAGTGCTGTACCGGGTGCGCTACCGAGCAAGTTTACTACATCAGAAAAGCCAAACATACGGAGCCGGTTCTAAGAAACAAACATCAAAATGTGTTAGTTTACAAATCATGCACTACAGCATAAGTGTTTTGAGATCATAATAGTATTGTGCAAGAAACCACATTAAAATCTGTCTTTATTAATTGATAATCTGTCCCAGTGTTTAATGCCATATGCTGCTGTTTGTACTGTACTGTATGTACTGTAAATGCATTTTTGGAGAAATGTAGGTAGATCCCTGTTTTTCCAAAGCCTTTGTTGTTTAAAAGCCTCCTCCACCAGTACATTTCAGTGACCAACGATAAAAAGCTAATGCGGTTTCTTCCACTAATCGACGTCAACACACTCGCTCACTGTTAATGTTTCCAAGCCCTCTTACATGTCATCTAACCTCTGCTCGGGAAGAAGCACGTAGGCACTACGCCAACACACTCTTAAACCACCTCTCATGCTGTTCCTCCTTCATCCTCTGCTCTTTTCCATTCACTGCTAGAGTGACCATCTTAAGCATCTTAATAAAGCTAACGGTCACACAAAGGTGCAGAGCTGTATCCACACACATCAGTCACTTTCAAACGGCCCATCATGATCTGTTTTTCTTGTTTTTAAGAACATTGTAGTGTGTGCTTCTTTTTTTAATGAATTCATTAGTATATATAGAAAATAGCATTAATATACACTTTTGTTCAGTGGGTGTCGGTCTTTAAAATTTGTTAATGAAAGAAGCCTCTTATGCTCACCCATTGCAGTAAAAACAGTGAAATATTTTTACTATTTAAAATATCAGTTTTCTATGTGAATCTCTGTTAAACTGTAATTTATTTCTGTGATGTGCAGCTGTATTTTCATCATCATTACTCCAGTCTTCAGTGTCACATGATCTTCAGAAATCATTCTAATATGCTGATTTGCAGCTCAAGAAACATTTCTGATTATTATCAATGTTGAAAACATTTGTGAAGCCAAATTTTTTTTATGAAAACGGTGATACATTTCCTTTTTAGGATCCTTTGATGAAAAGAAACGTCAAAACAGCAATTTTGTAATGTTATAAATTTCTTTACTGTCAGTTTCGATCAATTTAATGTGTTCTTGTTGAATAAAAGTATTAATTTCCTTCCAAAACAAAAATCTTACCATCCCAAACTTAGTGTAACTAAAACAGATGGAAATCAGAAATGTGACCGTAAAATTCATCAGAGCTGGAGGGGATTTATTCGATTTAATACAAGAATAACGTGGCTTCCCCCATGTCTACATCTTCCTACCTTCCTACAGTGCTTCCTATCTATCCTCTCTCTATTTTATTTTGCAATAAATTAATTATGCAATTGCACTTTTGAAAGCCGAAAATAAAAAAAAAGTAGAAACAATTTTTACACAAAAATTGCTAGTGAATTTGACAAACAATTACAAAGAAACAGCAAACGACATTGATTAAAAGTTAAGTTTAAGTTTTATTTTCTTTTAAATAAAACTAAGGTAATTGGAGTAAAAAAAAAAATATATATATATATATATATATATATATATATATATATATATATATTTTTTTTTTTTTTTTTTTTTTTTTTTTTTTTTTTTTACTCCAATTACCTTAGTTTTATTTACAAGAAAATAAAACTTAAACTTAACTATATATATATATTATTTTTTCTTTTTTTTTTTTTTTTCTCTCCACAGTGTATAACATTCTCTTCTCACTGTGTGAAATAAACCACACAAATTCCATACAAACTGCATTTCTATGGGTCTTGAAATCTGGTCAGCTGAGATTTGATTGGCAGTGCAGGTGGTTTATTTCATCATGCTGGTCCTGACACGTGTGTGATGTCACAGAGGTTAAGAACAGCTGCTGAGAAGAGAACACAACAGTAACAAGAAGTTGTTGAATCCTCTGATGGCTTTAGCTGTGTTCTGGCCTGCAGCTCCTTCCCTCCAGCATCACGGCTCTACATACAGAGCACAAATTTCCCAGTCTGGCCTCGTGCTAAAAGCCTGCGTCATTACTATAGCAACCAGTGTCGACGTGCACTAAACACCTACTGTACATCCCGTCTGATCACCTGTTTATATAAAAATGCGATGTTCAGTCCTAATAATTGGGTTTGTCTGCAGTGTTGTTTTTAGCATAGTTCTGTCACGAACACACTGTCCTGTTTATTTTCTGTGCTAATTATCCGTCCACATGTTCAGGTTAACTGCAGATTGTGTTCTTGTGTTTGTACTGCTGCGTTCACATGCATTAGAGAACAGAAACTAGTAACTTTCCTTGAGATATCAGATGATATTACTGCCAGCATGTAATGAAGGGGCACTCACACACACTTTTATATCCTTTTCAGTAATTCTGTCTGGGGAAACTAATTTTTTCACTGTAATATTAGTAAAAATTTATCTTTTTAATCCATCTAATGAATTTCAATATTATTATTTTAGATAATATTTGGATGTTATTATATCAAATATTATGTGTGTGTTTTTTTTTTTTTGCTTTTAAATTTTTTAATACACACCTCCTAACATACCAGCTGTATTAGATATATATTTATTATTATTAAATATTATGTAAGTTATCAAATAATACATTAAAAATGCTTTATTTTTAACTTCATGTGAGAAAATGTACGAATCATTAATATTTCTTCCTGAACATCAAATTATAATTTTCTTAATTTCTTAATCATGTTGTCCAAAATTTTTATATTATTCGGTATTATTTAATATTATTTTAGATCATATTTAGCTGTTATTATAGCAAATAATATTATATAAAAGCAATTTGCATTTAGTTTTTTACTTCATCAAAGAAAATGTATGAATTGTGAATATTTCTTACTGTCCATCACATCTCAATTTTCATATTTTTTTTAGTGCTGTAATGAATTTTTATATTATTTGTAAAAAATATCTGGCTGTCATTATATCAAATAATATTATAGAAAAAAATAAGATTTGTTTTTTTTTAATTTCATCTGAGAAAATGTAAAAATCCTCTTAAATTTCTAATCTTGTTATATTAATTTAATTATTATTTGATATATTATTTTGTAGATATTTAGCTGTCATTATTGTTACTTTTCAGTATGCATGAATTCATTATATTTCTTTATTTTACAGTTTCACCCCTGACTTGCCTCACAATTTGAAAAAATATTAATAATAATTATAATACATTGATATACTGTAAATTTAGTACAAGTGTATAGCACGTCTTAAATATTTTCATGAATAAACTAATAGCTGGTTACAGTGATTTCGGCCTCAAGAGCTCAGCCTCTTATCTGAAACACAGAGCTGTATTTCTTTGTGTTTCTTTGTGTTGTTCATGTTTAGCCCTCATTTTTGTCAATAAAGCAGGTTAAATTGCATCTGTCCTTCGGTAGATGTGTATCAGTAACTGTGACGTGTGAGCTGCGTTTGCTTTGTGATTTCTGAGGATCGGTGAGCGATAGAAAGGCAGGTTTACATGCAATCTGTGCTGAAAGATCTGCAGTTTTCATTGTGCTGTTTAAAGGCTGTCATTCACAGAGCTCTACTGCACTTATAACTCGTCTCTTGCATTTCTGTTTTGGTGGGATTATTTGCAGTGCATTCGCAGGGCTGCTTTACCCTCTGCTACTGTTTAGTCATTTTATACTGAAATAAAAATTAATAAATAAATAAATACATTTAGTTTTGCTCTGATTGGTCTAAAAAAAGGGGTTTTAAAAAATAGTCACACTTTTACTATGGAAAATGGAGGAAACTAGGAAAAATAATACATATAATATATATAATAAATATATATGTGTGTGTGTCCCTGGAGCACAAAAGCAGTCTTAAGTCTCTGGGGTATATTTGTAGCAATAGACAAAATACATTGTATGGGTCAAAATTATAGATTTTTCTTTTATGCCAAAAATCATTAGGATATTAAGTAAAGATCATGTTCCATGAAGATATTTTGTAAATTTCCTACTGTTAATATATCAAAACTTAATTTTTGATTAGTAATATGCATCGCTAAGAACTTCATTTGAACAACTTTAAAGATGATTTTCTCAATATTTAGATTTTTTTGCACCCTCAGATTCCAGATTTTCAAATAGTTGTATCTCAGACAAATATTGTCCTCCTAACAAACCATACATCAATGGAGAGATTTCAATGTTTTGTGGTCCAGGGTCACAAATATATACGAAATCAGCTCATAAAACATGAGAAAGTCTGCAGATTCTGCTTGTTTTCCTCCATGTAGATGAAGTGGATGACAAACCAATCTGCATCAAATTAACCTACTTCCTCTAGTGATGCACGAGGGCCGTTTGTTAGGTAACTTATGCATGAATATGAGCGGACATGAGGAAGACTTTGAGGAGGTCATTTAAGCAGTTTTGGTCATTATTTAACAGGCCTGTGAATAAGACGGCTCTACATCAGCATCCGGAGCTCAACAACGGGTTCAGTCAGCACAGGGATCATAAAAGATGTTGTGTAAATGTTGAAAAGAAGCGTTTCATAACCATAAAGATTGAACTGATCACTGTGGTCCATGCAGTTAGATCCAAAATATTTCGGCCTAAACTTAAGATTTATGCATTTGAGTTGCATATAAAATTTCCTTCCATGTGGATTGCACAGTTTTAAGATAAAGTAATACAATTATTGTGATTCATTCTGCATTCAAAATATAGACCTAGTTATTGTGTGTAGTTTATTAGAACTGCTACAGAAGTTGAAATTTTGTGTGATAATTGGTGAAAAAAATAATTATTTTGAATCAGATCTCGGAATCATCTGAAAAGTCGCCTCTCTGTCAGGAGAAAACACAGTAAAAATGTTTTTTTAATATATTTTTTTCTTTATATGACAATTAAACATTTCCTCCTTGGTTATCATCACTGTAATGAGTCTATAAGTTTCATTTTTATTATTATTTATAGTTTGTTTGTTTATGTTTTCTTCCCATTATTCTTAATAGTGATTTTCATTACTGAAAATATAGAATGAAAGTTTAAATCAGTATGAATTAAGATACAACAAATAATACTGTGATAAATGATTACTTCTAATAATTTCAGATAATATTCAGGTTTAGTTCACAAAACTGGGGTTGAATGATTCATTAATGAATCTCCAGGTCAGCTGCTCTGTTACTGATCCGTTTCTTACACAAAAAGACATATAGACAGAGGTGGGTAGTAACGAGTTACATTTACTTGAGTACATTTTTTGGGTAACTGATACTTTTGGAGTATATTTAAAGATGGGTACTTTTAATCTTACTTAAGTATATTTTTTGTGAAAAAACTGTACTTTTACTTCATTACTGTGGGCGACGCTCCTCTCGTTACTTTATCTTAATGCAATACAAGTTATAAATGCTTCAGTTTATTCCAAACGCGCCGTCTACTTTTCTCTGGGCAATGAGCGATGCCCATTCACGAATGATTCATTCTTTTGAGTCAATTCTGTTCAAAGACTTGATCAAACCAGTGAATCAGTTCACTCAGAGTTGTAACAGAAAGTTTAAGAACATCAAGAGCGTTGAAGATGTGGCTCTGGATCTGCACTGAATTGAAAGCAAATCTGCAAAGGCTATTGTTTGCTAGCGATGAAGATCTTTATTAGATGAACATCGCGTGTGCTGTCTATGGTTCAACAGGTATAACTTAGGCTACACTCGATTACAGTACATGATACCACTATGACATCACCAGTTTGTTGTACGTGTAACTTATACATGAAATACAATGTGTATCGGCAACCTATAGCCGCTGAGAGGCTAAGCAGCAGGAATTATCCTTGACGCGTTTTGTTCATTGCAAATCCCACAACATTTATTGGCTTAATAACAGACCAAGTAGAAACAAATCGATATTGAACGGTCAACAGAAAGTGAGCACTCCCCGCTACTCACCCCCTCTCTACTACACCTAACCCAAACAGGAAACGCTACCAGGTATATACACACCGATCCCACGTGACCAAACCACCTGGAAACATACACGCAAAATACAAAATAAAAGACAAGCGTTTTTCTGCACTTACATTCCAGCCCCTGATTATTATACAATAAACCTGTAATAATCACAGACACAATCGAAATATGAACAATATTAACATACATTACATAATTAATTGTTATACATGATTTTCTTTTTTCTTTTTGTTTTTACAAAAAGGAAATGTGAGAAAATGTATGTGTGAAAATGTCCAGATCACTCAAAATGTTCATCATTGTAGCCGCATGAAGCAAAAATAAAGTAAAAGTAAAAGTCCAGTCTAAGTCAGTAAGATCAAGTAATTCAATCAAGTCCAAGTCAAAAGGTCAAGTCGAAAGAGTCAGTTGAGAGCTCTCAAATGTCAGTCATAGCTAATCTTTAAATTCCTCAGCTTCAAGAAGGCGACAAATTTTTGTGATTGGCCTGGTCAGGCAGGTACTCATAGTCTTAATCTTAACTTGCCGTGTGAATCCTTTTTTGTCGTTTATCGTGTGAATAATTTTGCCCATGATCCAGGAACTCCTTGGTGCATTTTCATCCATTATCAGTACAACATCTCCCAACTGATAGTTCCTTGTCCTCACCATCCACTTCTGCCGTTCCTGTAATAAAGGTAGATATTCACCAATCCATCTTTTCCAAAATTGGTTGGCTAAATACTGAATTTGACGCCATCTTCGACGGGCATACAAATCTTCCTTCTCAAACAATCCGGGTGGTAATGTAGACTTTGTTTTTAGAAGGAGAAGATGATTAGGTGTTAAAGCTTCCATGTCATCAGGATCCAAAGATGATCTAGTTATGGGTCGGTTGTTAAGTATAGACTCTACTTCACACAGGAAAGTATGAAGACCTTCTTCATTTAAACTTTGCCCTCGAAGAATGGAGTT
Organism: allo-octoploid hybrid of Carassius auratus x Cyprinus carpio; assembly: GCA_024542945.1. Lineage (NCBI taxonomy): Eukaryota > Metazoa > Chordata > Actinopteri > Cypriniformes > allo-octoploid hybrid of Carassius auratus x Cyprinus carpio. Next base: position 22,045,343 of record CM045034.1, read on the forward strand.
TAGTATTTTCTTTATTGACCTGATGAGCCTTTCCCAGATCCCCCCATGGTGTGAACCGGTAGGAGGATTGAAAGTCCATTTAATCTTCTTTTGTAGAAGAACATCGTATATCTGACTGTGGTTCCAATTTTGTATCGCCTCTTTTAATTCACGATCGGCTCCAACGAAGTTAGTTCCATTATCTGAACGTATTTCAGCCACTTGTCCTCGTCGAGCGATAAAGCGTCTGAGTGCGTGAATGAATGAGTCAGTATCCAATGATGCAACCATCTCAATGTGAACAGCTCTAATGTTCAAGCAGGTGAAAAGGACTCCATAACGCTTTAGAGTGGTTCTCCCTCGCTTTACTTCAAATGGGCCGAAACAATCTAGTCCAACATAAGTAAAGGGTGGTTTGTCTGGGGAGACACGATCCTGAGGCAAATCAGCCATTTGTTGATGACCTGCAATTGCGTTGAACCTTTTACACACTACACATTTTGACAGAAATGTTCTTATGGCTACGCTAGCTCCAGGGATCCAATATCGCTGTCGAAGAGCCGCCAACATGAAGTTCCGTCCACTATGTCCCACTTCTTCATGAATTTGTCGCAGGATTAGGTTAGAAATGTGTAGATCTTTTGCCAGTATAATTGGGTGTTTAGAGTGTTCAGAAATCAATGCGTTATCAAGGCGTCCACCAACCCTGATGATATCACACTTAAGTATTGGGTTTAGGCTATAAAGAGGACTACTTCGTTTGACTACTCCACACTTACGTAGACTCTTTAGTTCCTCCGGAAATCTCTTTATTTGAGAAAGTCGGATGATTTCCATTTCGGCCTTTTCCAATTCTTCCAACGAAAGGAAGTTCTTACGCACTGTAGGTTCAAACTTCTGCATTTCCTGATTAATAATCATCTCTTGTTGATATGAATCCGTATCAGAGCAGACGAGAGAATTCTGCAATCGTTTCCTTTCCTTGCTACGGTCCATCAAGATTTGTCTCAAACGAAGGAACCATGCTACGGCTTTCTTTAGTCGAATCCAAGAGGAGAAGTAATCAAAGAGATATGATATAGGGTCAGAATTTTTATTGACTTCTATCATGTTTACCAAAGCACTCCTTTTAATCTCAGGATCATGAGGCAAAATCACATCCCTATAGGTGGGGTCCATAGGCCACTCCTCTTGTGATCGAACCAGAAAGGCGGGACCAGAAATCCACGACTCATTCTTTAAAAATGAATCCACCTTCACTCCTCTAGACGCCAGATCTGCTGGATTGCTTGACAAATTCACGTACCTCCACTGTTCTACATCAGAAACCTTCAAGATTTCGGACACTCTATTAGACACAAAGCACTTAAATCTTGAGGTGCTATTTCGAAGGTATTTAAGTACTGAAGTACTATCAGTCCAAAAAACGGAATTCTGAAAAGGCATCTTGAGTTCTTTCATCCAGATCTTGTCAATAAGGCTTGCAAGAGTGGCAGCTGTAAGTTCCAGGCGAGGGATTGTAATGGACCTTAATGGTGTAACTCTTGCCTTGCTCACCAGAAGGGTAGAATATGCCTGTTGTTGGTCATTATGGAGCAGCAAATAGGATACCACACCATATCCTTGTTCACTTGCATCTGAAAAATGATGCATTTGAGCAGATGCTACATCTCCAAACCCGTCAGGCTTCAAACATCTTCTAACCTCAAAACTCTCCAAGTGATGCAGATCATCCAGCCAGTGCATCCAACGCTGAACATACACTGATGGAATATCATTGTCCCATCCAATTCCCTCCCTACACAGGTCCTGCAGTATCCTCTTGGCAGACAAAATCACAGGTGACAAGAACCCCAGAGGATCATAGATGGAACTAACCACTGAGAGAATTCCTCTCCTGGTAAGAGGTCTATCCTTTACTACCACTTTGAATTGAAAGGCATCCGATTCAGCACACCATTGCACTCCTAATGCTCTTTCCACTGGCAAAGTGTCACGATCGAAGTCCAAATCCTTTACCTTTTTCTCTCGGTCCTTCTCTGGTACGACACCCAATACCGCACGGCTGTTGCTCGTCCATTTTGTTAAATGAAATCCACCTTTAGCACACAAACTAGTAAGATCCTTGTACAACTGCACAGCATCTGATTCGGAAGGTACGGAAACAAGGCAGTCATCCACATAGAAATTATTGAAGACAACATCCATTGTTTTGGGGTCAAATAGATCCTTTTGATCCATTGCACATTTCCTCAATGCAAAACTCGAACAACTAGGTGATGATGTAGCCCCGAATAAATGAACCACCATTCTGTATTCCTCCAGACTGCTGTTTACATTACCTTCTGGCCACCACAGAAACCTCAAGAGATCACAATCTTCTGGGTGAACTCTGATTTGATGGAACATGGCTTCAATGTCGGCCATCAGGGCAATAGATTCCAGTCTAAATCGTACAAGTACACTCACCAATGAACTGGTTAAGTCTGGACCTTGTAGAAGCTTGCTATTCAGTGATGTACCCTGATAAGAGGCTCCACAATCGAACACAACCCTAATCTTGTGTTTTTTGAGGTGATATACACCGTGATGGGGTAAATACCACAGACGTCCATCACGTCTCTCCAGTTCAATCGCAGGTACCCTTTCTGCATAACCCTTACGGATCACATCCTCCATAAAGACAGTGTAATCTGCATGAAAGGAAGAATTCACTTTAAACCTTTTTTGAAGAGTTAAAGCACGTTGTTCTGCAATTCTCCTGTTCATAGGCATGGCTACTTCAGCATTTCTGAATGGTAGACCGATGTAATAGTGACCATTAATCAGTCTTGCGGAATTGGACACAAAATTCATAAACTGCTGCTCTTCTTTAGATGTTCCTAACATTTCTTCATGAGCAGTCTCTGGAAAATCGGCCTTAAATTGCTGCTTCCACAACTCTTCCAATTTCATTACTGCAATCCTATTCACAGTCACCGGAAGTTGGTTGGCAGCATCGTCTCCATTTATACCTACTCCTTTAAGTGGTCCATTAACGGTCCATCCAAACATGGTCCTTACAGCATATGGGCCATTATTTTGACTACGTATGACCTCCCAAGGCTCCAATGCTTCTGGAACATTAGCTCCAATCAAAAGCTCAATGCCAGCGTTAATCATAGGTAAACAGATATGACTCAAATAAGGCCAACACTCAAGATCTTTCTGTGAGGCGATGTTTACTGTGGTCACGGGCATGATCTTCTGTGTATACACTTCAGGCAATGCACAGTAATATTCTTGACTCAAGCCAGAAACCTCCAGGTCTTTCAGAACGTAACTACCAACTGATTTATCTTGACTCATAGTTCTGAGAAGAATATTAACTCTCTTTCCAGGGAGGTTGAGCTTGTTCATCAAACTTTCTGTACAAAAAGAAGCGGAACTCCCAGAATCGAGAAAAGCATACGTCATCACCACGCCATTTCCCTTTTTTGATTTAACACACACTGGAACGATAGGTAACGCACAGTTGTCATTACCAGCCCCAGTAAGACCACTAGTTTGGAGAGAGACCATAGCACTAGCAACCGCTGACTTGAATTCGTCTTTCTTCTTGCTCAAAGTGTCTACCTTCTCATGAGGATAAATGTGAAGAAGACTAGGATGTTTAAGACTACATACATTACAGATACTTCTCTTTTTGCAGTCCCTGCTGAGGTGTCCTGTATGCAAGCAGCCAAAGCAGATTCCTCTCATCATCAGAAAGTTCATTTTTTCTCTGTGACTTTTTCTGGTAAGTTTATTACAGACATCCAGCATGTGTTCACCGCTACAGAAGAGACAGATTCTGTTGGTTGACATCTTATGGTGTTCTTTTATTTCAGGCATAGCAGTGATAGTGGTTGCAAAACTGCTTCTAGTTTTTGGCTGACTTACTTTGATGTTCATCTTCCTACCTCCAACAGGTGACACATCCTGAATATTACCAAACACCGGGTCAGATAGAATTTTTACTTGTCTCTCGATGAAGTCCACAACATCAGAGAAGGTGGTTTGATTGTGGCGTCGCTCCTTTAACTCGTATGCAACGACTCTCCATCTGTCTTTGAGTTTATAAGGAAGCTTTGAGAGGATAATTTGCATGTTAGTGGTAAGATTCAGCTCATTCATATAGTGAATGTTTTGCATAGCGTTGCAACAACTCCTTAGAAAAAGACCATACTCTTGCAGAGACTTCGCATCTTCTGATTTTATAGCTTTCCATGAAAGAGCCTTTTCCATATATGATGAAGCTATTTTTACTTCGTTGCCAAAGTTTTCCTTAAGCAATGCCTTAGCCTTTAAATAACCTTGTGAAGGGGTCATGAGCTGGCAACTTCTAACAAGCTCTTTCGGCTGTCCTCGTGTGTATTGTTCCAGGAAGTGAAGACAGTCTCCTGGGTTGTCTGCCTTCTTTTCCACCACTTCCTCAAATGTACGCATAAACTCATGAAAGCGCAATGGATCTCCATCAAAGGACTGTATTTCTCTGGGTGGAAGTGAAGACAAGTTATGCTGTTTAACTAATAAAGTAGCTATTTCATTCTGCTTACCCATAAGCTGAAGCATGCTTGCATGGCTCGCATCATTATGAAAACTTAACCTTGGCCCGTGAGCATATTCAGTATTCTGACTATCCAATGATGACATATTAGGCAATGTAGATTGTGAAGGTTTCATTTTAGATCTTATTGATGGTTGTTGTCCTGACTGAGATAGAGAATAATGAGAAATCCTTTGTGGGTAATTGACATGTGATGTATGCATTACAGGCATAGGCTCTGATGCCACTGGCACACTAGCTGAAGGAACGAATGGTTCTGCCATCGCATGAAGGGGTTTAACCACAATCCTATCAACAGATGAATGAGATGCAGAATGAACGTCTTGATACACCTTTACTTTTGCCATTGACTCTGCTAATTTAGTTTCCAGTTCCAGTTTTTCCCTCCTTCTCCTCAACAGTTCCTCCTGTTCCTCTAAATCATGTTTCCTTTGCAGCATTTGTTGGAAAGCCAATAAAGCAGCCAGTTCTGCCTCAGCCTTAAGACGAATGGAGGATCGGCTTGATCGAGACCCATGTGATGTCGCTACCGAAGATCTTTTACGGCTTATATTTGAAGCACTATCCGTTGGTTGAATTTCATTTTCAAAGTTCCCAGAATCCATTCCTGCTTGTACATGAGAGGGCTGAGTCGTGGACACCACGTCAACAGAGGGTGAAATATCAGATCCACAAACTCCTTGAGAAGTTGCATATATGGCTTCCCCAACCACAGGCTCACAGATATTAGAAAGATCAGTGCAAGGATTCAATTTCCCAGTTTCAGTCGTCCATTGTTGAACGTCATACACAAAGCCATTATAATGTTTTAAAATTGAGTCAAACCATTCATTTTGTTTATTTTGCTCCTCAAAAGGTAGTAGAGGCAACACTCTTTTATGTAACACAGATGCATCATCCATCAGCAATTGTATCGTTTTCAACATTGAACACACTTGAGACGCATTGTCATCACATATCATCAGCTCTTTCATTGACCCAATCAAATTCTTCACTTTATTCACTTTACTCTTGCGATCCCTTTGCAAGGCTTCAATTTCAGCCACCAAGGCCTTTGCCGTGGGTTTACGCTCTCGTTTGCTGCCGTCAACAGCGTGCTCCATATCCTCAGAATTCATTCTCCAACACTACGGACAATGTGAGCTCCGTTTCAAACAGCGCGCTCACAGAACCAAACAATGAATGAACGTAGCGAGGCGGCACGCGAGAGCCCATAAACATGCAAGAGCAACACAAAGCTCGTTCAATCCAATGCCAATCCAATGCCAATCCAATGCCAATCCAACTGTAACAACTACGACAGCGTCTTCCACAACAGCAATACAGCGCAATCCATTTTAACCGCTGACATACCTCGTTTGCCGTTTGTATGTGCGTCGTGTCCGTCGATCCATTTCACGGTGCGCGTCCGCCACAACACGCTGTATGCAGAAACAGTCGTTTCCAAGTTGCGTCCATAATCCAAGAGTTGTGTAGCTTTTCTGTTGACTAAATGTATCGGCAACCTATAGCCGCTGAGAGGCTAAGCAGCAGGAATTATCCTTGACGCGTTTTGTTCATTGCAAATCCCACAACATTTATTGGCTTAATAACAGACCAAGTAGAAACAAATCGATATTGAACGGTCAACAGAAAGTGAGCACTCCCCGCTACTCACCCCCTCTCTACTACACCTAACCCAAACAGGAAACGCTACCAGGTATATACACACCGATCCCACGTGACCAAACCACCTGGAAACATACACGCAAAATACAAAATAAAAGACAAGCGTTTTTCTGCACTTACACAATGTATCATTTTTACATTAAATAAGCTGCTACAGAGTATGAAAAGAATAACCTCCAAACCCGCGTTAGCTCTGTTCCAGGAGGAATGCCTTCGCCTAGACACAATTAATATTGATATTTCCACAATATTTTTGCTTGCAGAAATATACATTTGTTTACATTTTGCAGAATAGACGGAAGAAGATCCGTCAATGTGCATTTGGTTCGTTATGTTCAGATGTTCGGTAACTTAGCCGTTGTGTGAGGAGTTTTTTACTCTTCTCCGTGTTAGAGGTTATTTAAACGTAATACATAATTAATATACTTTAAAATATAATTTAATTCAGTGATGCAAATCTGATTTTTCATCAGCTGTTACTCCAGTTTTCAGAGTCAGGATCCTTCAGAGATCATTCTAATATATTGATTTATTACCAGTGCTGGAAACAGTTTTGATGCTTAATATTTTTTGGAAGGTGTGACAGTTTTAGGATTCTTTGATGAATGGAAAGCTAAAAAGAACATTGATAGTAAATCAACATATTGGAAAGATTTCTGAAAGATTATGTGACACAGAAGACTGAAGTAAAGGCTGATGAAAAAAAAAAAAAAAAAAAATATATATATATATATATATATATACACACACACACATTACATAAATTGTATCTATATATCTAAATAAAAATAGACTATAGATATACAGTAAATGATCCAAAGTAACTAACTACTTGAGTAGTTTTTTTTATCCGATACTTTTTTACTCTTACTCAAGTAACTATTCAGACTAGTACTTTTACTTTTACTTGAGTAAATATTTCTATAAGTACTTTTACTTTTACTTGAGTACAGTTTTTGGGTACTCTAACCACCTCTGAATATAGACCACTTTTATGAAAGCAGGTTTATAACGACATAAGGGTGGGATATGATGACATTAATCTCCTTAAAGCTTCATATTAACCCAGTTTCCAGTCATTTATTCCCTCTGTGAGGCTGCAATTAGGTCAAGACTGAACTGTCATTACTATTTAATGCAATGAAGGCTATCATTTGGGTAACGAGTGAAACTATATCACGTTATACTGCGCCCAGAGGAATGCACACAGAACCTTGTCTTCATTAGCTGTTCTGCGTGTGATTGGCCAGTAGGATGTAATTAACCCGAATGACTCGAATCAGATGCTTGTGGAGAGCATTAATGAACAGCACTTGATGTCTTTCTCTGAAGAAGTCAGATGTTATTAGGAGCATATTTGCAATGAATGAATGTTTCCCAGAAGCTTTTATAATGTACTTCATTGCTCGGTTTCACAGCACGAAAAAAGTCAGTTTGCATTTAATATGAGTTGAAGGAAAAGGTCAAATCATGCGAATATACCATATCTGTCCTTTTCAGTAAGTGCACTCTCTATTGTAGGAAATTTAAGGTTCAGAGAAAAGAAAATGTGTGGAATAGATTCTCATCAGCTTCCCACTGTGAACATGAGTATTATTAATTATTAAACTCGAGTCACAGACCTTAATAAAAATAATTTTCATGCTTGTTTATATACATGCATTCACTGCTGAATCACCGATGAATATTTTCTGCTGTTTAATAATTAAAACATTGCATTGCAGATAACTAGAGGGAATTAGACGCTGCTCTAAAAAGTGTGTCTCAGAGGCCATAGACTGTGTAGAAGTGTGAGGAACGAGATAAAGTTGATTAAATCCAGGCTGTTAATGTAACGAGTGAAGCTGAAGTGCTGTGATCACAGGAGGGAACCCTAACCAGGTCACACTGTTAGAGCTTCATCTGACCTAGTTAATAATTAACCAGCAGAAACCAGTCGCCTCTCTGTCACCAGAAGACACAGGCAAAATGAATGAAATCAGAGAAGTGGAGCAGAAATGTGCATGTTAGGCCATCCTGACCTCACGGAAATGTAGTAATCACATGAAAACCGCTGACGTTTCACCCCAAAACCAAAAAAAAAAAGATTTTTTTTTTCCATTTAATTTAATATGATTTAATTGTATTATTTAAAAAAAAAATGCTTCATTTTATTTATATCACAATTAAAAATTTCCTTCATGATTATCATAACTGTAATGGGTCTAGCAGTTGTTTTTTTATTTTTAGTTGAATTTTATTATTAATATTATCATATGTTATGTTATGTAATATGTTACATTATGTTATTATTCTTAATAGTGTAAGTCAATATGAATTAAGATACAAAAAAATACCGTGATAAATAAATACTTTACAATTCAGATAATACATTTTTATTTTCTATTCTATTTTATTCTATTCTGCAAGACAATTAAACATTTTCCTCCTGATCAACATTGTTGTACTGAGTCTAGAAGTTTAACTTTGTAATTCTTCTTCTTCTTCTTCTTCTTATTATTATTATTATTATTATTATTTCAATTTCCATTATTCTCTATAGTGAATTCCATTAGATTTTCATTAATGAAAATGTAGAATTAAATTTGAAATTAATATGAACTTATGTTATGTTAATGATATTAACAAATAATGCCATGATAAATAAATACTTTACAATTCAGATAATTGTTTTTCTATTCTATTCTATTCTATTCTGCAGGGCAATTAAACATTGTCCTCCTGATCAGCATTGTTGTACTGAGTCTAGAAGTTTAAATTTGTAATTCTTCTCTTTCTTCTTCTTCTTCTTCTTATTTTAATTTCCATTATTCTCTATAGTGAATTCCATTAGATTTTCATGAATGAAAATGTAGAATTAAATTTGAAATTGATATGAACTAATGTTATGTTAATTAATGATATGAACAAATAATACCATAATAAATAAATACTTTACAATTCAGATAGTTGTTTTTCTATTCTATTCTATTCTATTCTATTCTATTCTATTCTATTCTGCAGGACAACATTTTCCTCCTGATCAACATTGTTGTCTAGAAGTTTAACTTTGTAATTCTTCTATTATTTTAATTTTCATTATTCTCTATAGTGAATTCCATTAGATTGTCATTAATGAAAATGTAGAAAATAAATTTGAAATTGATATGAATTAATGTACAGCAAATAATACCATGATAAATAAATTTTTTACAGTTCAGATAATATATTGTCATTTTTATTATATATTTATTATATAACTTTTTAAATTGTATTACTTTTCTTAATAATGTTTTGAATTGCATACATGATAATAATGGCACAATGCATGCAAACGGACTGAAAACAGGTGCTAAAATAGGCTTTGTTTAGCCAAATAAAATTCATTCATTTGATTTTTGGAGTTAAATGTGAATGAAACATGTTCTTGACAGGTTTGGTCACAAAATAACTTAATCTACAAAATGTCTGTCTTGTAAAGAAGTCATCACTGATCTTCTAGTTTAAGATGAAGGTCTGTGCTTATTTATTAATAGACAGAGATTATTAAAAGAGAGAGTTAAGCCTCTATTTTCGGATTAAATAAGCCACAAATTCCATATGAATGTGTATTTCTTGGTTCCTGGTGAATAGATTCAGTAAATGTTTAAATAGGTTCTAATATACAGGTCATCTGGTGTGGATTACATTGCATTAAAACAAACCACAATGCATTTCGACACATATTCTGATTCCCAGTTTGTTAAAGCATCTGACGTCCCTAACATTAATCTGTTTCACACTCAGACACGAGTAACAATCAGTTACACAGTGACGATGACTCTCGCGCTCCTGCAGGCTAATCGTCAGACTCGGTGGGACGTTTTTTATGCATGCAGCGCTCCAGACATAATTCAGATCTGATGTGTGTGAAGTCGTGGAGGATGGCGTGTAATAATCTGAAACTCGTAACACGTCTCTGTGCTGTTCACACTAAAATCAGATTCACAATCAAGCCAGAAGTGGCAGAGCTTCTTCAAGGATGTGAAAAGAAGCTCTGATGAAAGGAGATTGCTTTAAAGTGCAGTTTGACGAGGTGAAAGCAGCTGACTGTGATGCTGTGCGTCGTGGAGATTTTCACACATACAGTATCTTCCTTCCAGCCGTTCAGTTTTGTTCCTCTATTGGACATCGGTGTATCTTCCAAACTATATTTCTGAATCGCCTTTATAACAAAAGACTCTTATTTTTTGTTTAATTTCAGATTTTTTTAATTATTTATTTTAAGAAAAGTGATGAAAAGTGGCGGTAAAGACATTTATAAGATTTCTACTTCATTTAAATGTTGCTCGTTTGAAATTTCTGTTCATAAAAGAATCCTGAAAAATCAAATGTATCTCAGTTTCCACAAAAATATTGGTCATCGCAACTGTTTTCAACATTGATAATAATCAGAAATGTTTCTTGAGCAGTAAATCAGCATATTAAAATGAATGATTTGATATAGATTTCTATATCAATTCAATATAGAATATAGAATGATTTCTATATCAATTCAATATTCAATATATTCACAGAGAAAACTGTATAGTTAGAAATTTTAATAATATTTCATGGTCATATTTAGTATCATTCAGATACTGTTATAGTTTGTTTAAATATTTTAAATTAGTTTTATTTTTTAGATTTTCTGTTTATAATATATATATATATATATATATATATATATATATATATAGTTTTTATAATGTTTTATTACAGTTTTAAAATAAATACATAATATTAATAAATTAATATTAATAAAATAAAAAACATAAAAATGTCCTTTCAAATGATTAAATTGAAAATTCAAATTAAATTATATTTAATTTATTTAAACATGAAAATATCAGGACTGTTATTCAAAAGGTTGTGGTTCAAACCCTGCAGTGCTTTGTTGCACTGAAGGATTTTCCTTTACCTTTACTGTAGGTTTTCTGCAAATTGCATATTCATAATAACAGTAATTCTTATCTATTGTATTGAATATTTGTCATGTTATTTGCTTATGACTGTAAGGTGCAGATAATTACATCTATAATGACTTGCTTCCTTTGCGTCTCGCTCAGTTCTTGCTCAGTTCTTGCTCTCTGTCAGGTGTTTGTCTGGTCGTATTACATTATGACTGCAGTTACTGCGCTGACGTACAAATGGTTTTCAATTATGTTTTTTATCAAAAGGTGTTTTGGTGAACAGAAGGGAGGAGAATTCAGCAATATGAGCAGTAATTGACTATTTTATGCTCAACAGTAGTAGAAGCAGGTCAGGGGTGAGACTGGGAAATACACTTCAGTAACTGGTCTTTGTATTACTTACATATTCAGATACAGTCAGTGCTTTTAAAGCTGGATTGTAAACTGTGAGTTGGATAATATTTAATACAGTGTCATGTGTATGAATCATTATTTAGTTTTTCGATTGGCTTATTATTTTGGGTTATGTGTTTGTGTGTGTGTGTTTGTGTGTGTGTGTGTGTGTGTGTGTGTGTGTGTGTGTGTGTGTGTGTGTGTGTGTGTGTGTGTGTGTGTGTGTGTGTGTGTGTGTGTGTGTGTGTGTGTTGTGTGTGTGTGTGTGTGTGTGTGTGTGTGTGTGTGTTTGTACGTATGTGTGTGTGTGTGTGTGTGTGTGTGTGTGTGTGTGTGTTTGTACGTATGTGTGTGTGTGTGTGTGTGTGTTTGTTTGTACGTGTGTGTGTGTGTGTGTGTGTGTGTGTCTACGTTTGTGTGTGTGTGTGTACATTTGTGTTTGTGTGTTTGTACGTGTGTATATGTTTGTGTGTCTATGTTTGTGTTTGTGTGTTTGTACATTTGTGTGTGTGTACGTGTGTGTGTGTGTGTGTGTGTGTGTGTGTGTGTGTGTACGTTTGTGTTTTTGTGTGTGTGAACATGTACGTGTGTGTGTGTGTGTGTGTACGTTTCTGTGTGTGTGTGTGTGTGTGTGTGTGCGTATGTTTGTGTGTGTTTGTAGGTATGTTTGTGTGTGTGTGTGTGTGTGTGTGTGTGTGTGTGTGTGTGTGTTTGTGTTTGTACATATGTTTGTGTGTGTGTGTGTGTTGGACGTTTGTTTGTGTGGGTGTGTTTGTGTGTGTGTGTGTGTGTTTGTGTGTTTGTGTGTGTGAACATGTACGTGTGTGTGTGTGTGTGTGTGTGTACGTTTGTGTTTTTGTGTGTGTAAACATGTACGTGTGTATGTGTGTGTACGTTTGTGTGTGTGTTTGTGTGTGTTTGTACGTATATTTGTTTGTTTGTTTGTGTGTGTGTGTGTACATTTTTGTTGGTGCATATGTTTGTGTGTGTGTGTACGTTTGTTTGTGTGTGTTTGTGTGTTTGTGTGTATGTGTGTGGCACCATTACTAAGTTTCTTAAAATAGTTAGACTGCTGTTTCGTAAGAAACTTGTTTGTATTGCAATGAGACACTATCTAATAAAATAATTTGCATACATTTCCAGAACATAAATCTGAAGAGCGTTGAGAATATGAATAGGAATAAAAGATGTTCTGTGTTTGTCTCTTAGGAACGCCAGTCCTGTCGGAGTGATCCTGACCGCAGTGGTCGGCTTGTCCTATAAAGTAGCTATTGCATATGAAGGGTAAGTGTGTTATCTGTGTCAGTTTTCAGTCATCATCCATATACTGTGTAGTGACTGGTTATGAAATAGTCAGATTTACCTTACCTTATTAATTTTTTGTCAATTCTTTAGTAATCCTTTTGAATTACTACTTCTTCAAAAAACTCAGCCAGTGCAGATTACACTTAAATCATCAAGAACCATGCTAATATTACACATCTTAATTTAATCTTAATTGTACAATATTTTTGTTTATTACTATGGTTGTTTTTAATGGCCATAGTTTTTTATTTATTTATTTATTTATTTATTGTTTGTTTGTTTGAAAGCTAAAGGTCTGAAAAATAAAATCAAGAAAAATGTAAAATAATTTAATATTTAAATATTTAATATTAATATAAATTAATTGAATAAATAAATATAAATTTATAAACAAAATTATAAATAAAAATGACCCCTGTAAACTATTAATAATAATAATAATAATAATAATAATAATAATAATAATAATAGCAACAATTAACAACTTTTCTGTTTCCTATTTAATTATAGATTCAATAAATAGTTTTTTTTAAGAGTTTAAATTGTACATTATCATTTTTTATTTTCTTTCCAAATTTCCACTTATAATTATAATTTTACAGATTTTTCTTTCTTTTTTTTTACCTTCAAAAACAGTGTCTTTGCACAGCCTGACTTACATTTTGACAGATTTACTGTACATAAGACATCAGAAATGTATGCAAGTGTGGAAGGAGCCATTTATGCAGCTTATTTCCAGTTAATGTTTTATGGGTATGTTTTTTGTTTAAAGCTATAGATTATTTCAACGACTTTAAAATTATAAATAGTTATGAAATAAGATATTATATAATAAGTTGGTCTCCGTTCTCCTTGCTTCTTGATGTAAAACATTTTATATTGGTTAAATCAATTAACCATAGTAAATAATACATTAAATTCCATAAATAAAATTTTTATAAAAGGATATCTAGGAGTTTATGGGATTTCAATTGTGAAAAGTTAAAACTGTGCTATTGAAACAAAACGACATAAAAAGCATGGGTCTGACGCACAGCCATGTTCTTGCTTCTTTCTTACTTCTGAGACACAAGCGACTGTCTGAGACGCGCTAAAAGTGATGCAAGTAAAGGTCAGTCCTCTGCTGCAGCAATAAAAGGTTCAGCAGAAAAGCTGCCAAATTTCCTCCATAGAGACAGGAATAAATATGGGACTCAAGCTCACACATACACTGTCAGGTCTCTATGGTGACCGAGACGGCCAGAGAACTGCACTTTAATAGCACTAAAACAAAACAACAACAGCTTATTAGCAGTCGACTGATAATGACAGCACAGAAACATCGCTGCGAACAAGAAAGACCTCTTCTGTTCATCGTGTCCGCGCGTTTTATAAAAATGCTGAACGTAGCTACAAATCACGATTATTAAACCACTTATGTCACTTGAAATAATAAAAAAATAAAAAATATAACTTATTTTGATTTCATTTTATATTTAATTTATTTTGTTTTTAAGTAATGATTAATTTTGCATTAAGTGTTTTATTTGTTTTATTTTATTCTTTAATGTGTTTAATATCGGATTTTAAGTCAATGTTGGCAATGTCTAAAATTGCATTAAGACACAATTTTGGTCCTGTAACAGGATTGCAAAACTTGTAATCCTAATTTATAACAATATAGACAATAAAACTGCTCCAAAAAATGTTTTCCTAACACTTCCTGACGGTTAAGCACCTCAATTCACTGACAATTAATTAGTTTTATTTATTTGTTTATTTGTTTGTATTTTATTTTGCTTTGTTTTTAAATTTAATTTTGGAGTTAATGTTTGTTAATTGTTAAAATTGTGACACCTAACATCACTTGAACCTTTGTACATCACTTTTTATTTAATTTTATTTTGCTTTTAAATAATGTTTACTTTAGATTTTTTTTAAAGGTTTTATTTATCTTATTTTTAAATAATGTTTAATTTTTACATTTTAAGTTTGTTTTTTATTTATTTTATTTTTAAATAATTTATTATAAATGTAACATTTTATAATAATATAATTATTATATGATAACTAATAATTTTAACATATTCTAATTCCATTAATAAAAAAAATAACACTATATTTTCTAATCTTTTTGTATTCTGTCTGTTTTCTTTTAATTATCAAAAGCAAAATAGGCCTCTAACACTAGCTTGCTGTATTCTTTTTCTATTCTGTTTTTCTTTTTATTTATTATATAATTAAAAAAAAAAACTTGCTCCATGTACTGCGTTAAGCTAACTGAGACTTGTTAAAGCGCTTGTATATCGTTGCTCTTTTGTTGATTTTGATTGCTTCCACTGTCCTCATTTGTAAGTCTCTTTGGATAAAAGCGTCTGCTAAATGACTAAATGTAATTGTTTTTATTGTTTTTTTTTTTTTAAATAATGTTTAATTTTGAATTTCTGAGTTAATGTTTGCAGTTGTATTTAGACTATTCTGTCCCAAATTAACAGGGTTGCAAGAATTACAGACCCCGTATATAATGAATAGACAATAAAGCTGCTCGTAAATGTTTTCTTAACATCTCCTGAAGGTTAAGCACCTCTGTGTCATCAGTGACTAAGGCCCTATTTTCTGCCCTATTTGTGGCGAGTGTCTCTCTCTCTCTCTCTCTCTCTCTCTCTCTCTCTCCCGCGGTGCCTGGCTCAGGCTGGTACACGCACAGCTCTTGAGATTTACAATCTGTGTTTGCGCTCACCTTCTCATGTTTGCAGACCGTTCACTGAGGAGATCTACCGGCAGAGGAGCCAGCGCTGCAAGCACAAGTAAAGACGCTCTGATTCCTGCTGCACGCTCTGGGATGGCAAACTGTGGATGCAGATGATTTCTAATGTAAACACCTGCAGCATTTGAATGACTGTGTCTGATTGATCTGTATAATACTCTGATGGTATAAAGAGAGTTAACGAGCACAGCTGCAAATTGCACATTGATGCTTAACACTTGAATGCAATGACAATCTTCATCTGTAGCCATCCGATATCCAGCTGCTGCTAATCTGTAGTTTGCTCACATATCATAACCATAAAAGATGTGATTGTTTTAATTTCCTCGATCCATTCCTAATGCACGTCTAGGCTGAAATCAGCTGTTCTAGGGTCCGTTTGATTCATGTTAATGTACTTTGCTCTGTTTTATTTCAGGATGCATGTTTTTCTTTCCAAAGGTAAAATAAATGGACACATGCTGTTCTTTCACTATGTACAGTACACTTTTGTTCCTACTCTAATGGTACAGATCAGAGATTCCCAAACGTTTTTGTCAGCTGAACCCGTTAGACGCTATATATTTACTTGAAGTCCCCCTGAGAATTTAAGCTTTTATTCAACAATGCATTTGCATCTTTATGGCTCTCTGATATTGGTTGATTGTCACATGACCTGCAATTAAATGAATAAAATATTTAATCTTTTATTAGTGTCTTTTATTTTGATTTCATTATTATAACTCAAATTTTAAAAAGAATACAAATACATTACTGTTTTACAATATTTATTAAAACAATTGTACTATAAAATAAAAATATATAATATTATATATTATAATAACATTCGCAAATGCACATTAAACTCACATTAAACAAAGAAGACAAAAGCTGAAACAAATCCAGCATTAAGACGCCTTTAACTAAAATCCATAATCCATAATAACGCTTCCTCCAGTGAAAAAGTGCATCTGCTGTTGTCTCTCACATCAAAATCCAGACACATATTTGTTTAGAGCTGTTTAAACGCTGCTTGATCTGTGCAGATTTCTCTCCTGATTCACACCAGAACACTTTTTCACTGGAGGAAGTGTTATTATGGATTATGGACTCATATTTGAGTTAAAAACATCTCAATGCTGGATGTGTTTCATCTTTTGTCTTCTCCAGATGTTAACTGATGCACTGGAGTGCTGTGGATTACTTGTGCATTATTGTGATGTTTTTATCAGCTGTTTGGACTCTCATTCTGACGGCACCCATTCACTGCAGAGCATCCATTGCTGAGACACTGATGCAATGCTGCATTCCTCCAAACCTGATGAAGAAACAAACTCATCTTCATCTCAGATGACCTGAGGGTGAGGACAGTGTCAGCACATTTTCCTTTTTGGGTGAACTATTCCTTTAAAGCATTAACAGACCATGTTAGCCGCTCAAATCTTGACCCCTTGACCCAGCAAACAGTCGGCTGTTACTTAAGAACAGTCTCTCAGTGATTTTGGATTCTGCTGCAGCCGTAAAGAATCCATGAGCGTCTGATATTTGATGTCGTCAGCATAACACAATCAATCCTGAACCCTGGGCAGCGTCTTCGACATCATATCTCTTGAAGAATATATTACACATGCAGACGTTACATAATACGACCTCCAGACCAGACTGTTTTCAAAACAAAGTAATCAATCCATTTATTTGCGCACTGTGCCAATAATTTGTTTTATTAATCTCTTGTTATATAAAATGGAAAAAGAGATCAGTATCTAACCCTAAATACATCGATTCGCATGTAATAATATTTAATGTTGTTATTATGGGGTTTCCTGCTGGCGCCGCTCTGTGTTGTCTTGACTGGGACTGAGGAATAGAAAATGCATCTGTTTTCTGCTTTGTTTCTTCTTTAATTTATGCTGTAATCACTTTCCTCTTCCTCTGTTCCAGTTCTGTTTAGTCTCTGACACCACAGCAAAACAACCATATTTTACACGAGTTGTGTTAAAATGAGTTAAAATGACCAGACACTGCATGTGAAAACCATGTCCTGTCTATTGCTTTGTCTTCGCTGGCTTCACATAAAAACAAACGTACAGCAAAATCGCTGCAGTGTCACAAAAACATTTGCTATTTTTAAAATGAATCGGTCATAAAGATTAACAGACACCCAGTTTGAAACATTTTAATGAACAATTCAATTGCAATTTTAGTGAAACGAAAATGCATTACATTTAAAATTTAAATTAAATGCAGTTTAACTGAACTTAAGAATGCTTTTTTACTTAAATTGGACTTAAGTACATCTTTATATGTAATTTCATAATTACTATATATATATATAATTTGTAATATAATTGCTGAATGCTTTGATGGGCATTTTTGGTAAACTAAAATATACTTTAATGTCATTTTAATGGCAACTTTTATTTCATGTATATAAATGTAATAATTTATGGCATGACAAAAGATGATTAAAATATATATATTTTTTTAAATGTTAAGTAAATGTTTTAATTTAGTATTGTTACAAATTGCACTTTATATAGTAAAGTGCTAATAATATAGCACTAAATATAGTCATAAAAAAAGTCTCGCTTTAAGTGCACTTACTGTATATATTTCTTTAATCCATGCAGTTTTTAAAAACATAATTTTAAGATTTGAATTGCACTGCAAGCACCATTTTTCACAAGGGTGTCAGATTTTTCATTCATATAACACTTTTTATAATGCATTTAATTAAAAACGGGATCGTTTATAGCTGCCATATTCTGTCTCCTATCATCCTTGTCTTTGAGACTTCCTTGCACTCATTCTTTTTCCTTGCATTCATCTCTCTCTCCTCTAATAAACTCTTATGGATTGAAATATCTGACAGCTGTCATGCATACAAAGAAACAACCCTCTCAGGGTCATTATAAATGTCAGGGCTGAAGGTTTGATTATGCAGGACTGTGGGTTTAATTGCAGGACTCGTACTCATTTAATTAGGCATTAGCCTTGTTCAGACCTTAAGAGCACTTAACAACTCAAATTCCTGGAAAGAGCCATTTGAAACTCAATTACAATGTATTTTCTAAGAGCATTAACTCTTAAACACTTGACCTATTTATGTCTATTACAACAATGTGCATGCAGTATGATTGTTAGTGTGTTAGCCTTGTACTATTTATTTTACAGGCTATATATTAGTGTTATATATAGCTACTGTACATATTCTTCAGCTCACCAAAATTACAGTAAAGATTGTGAAATAATATTACAATTTAAAATAACATTTTCTCTGTGAATATATTAAAGAATGTAATTTATTTCTGTGATGCGCAGCTGTATTTTCAGCATCATTACTCCAGCCTTCAGTGTCACATGATCTTCAGAAATCATTCTAATATGCTGATTTGCTGCTCAGTTTATTGTATATAGTTATACTTTTGTGTTTAATGGAAGGAAAAGAAGTCGCTGAACTGGTTTGGATGATATATGCATGAGTAAATGATTGCAATTTTCATTCTTGAGTGAATGATCCTGTTAAGAGGGGTTCAGATAATGGCCTGGCTCTCAAAAAAAGCTCATGCGACCTACAGAAAAATCCTGAACTGAGCATTCGTTCATGCATGAATATGACAGACGGCATACCTGAACCCTCTCCGATGGGAATGAGAAATAAAATGAGAAGTGCTTGTGATGCTTGTGAAGCATTCTGGAGCGCGCCGCTGTGCGGTGACGCGCGGTGCTGCGCTTCTATAGAGAGACTGCAGCAGAACCACTGAACCTAGTGAACTGACTCCTGTGTTTTTATTTACCTGTTACTCACACATCCAGAAGCTGTTAAACACTAACGACTAATGTTGCAAACGACGCGTCTCTTTCCGTTCCCAAGTTTGCGGTCACAAACAAACATTAACCAGAACTGCGTACATTATTAACGCATACATTCATTAATGCTGTTTAGGACAGACTGTTGCACTTAATGTTAACAACCAGCTAGAACTTACCAGAACTGTACTTCAAAAACAGTTTTGTTACAAGTATTCCCATATTTCAGTGAATTATGCAGGCTTTATGTTAATAAGCAACCTATCTGAGCTATGAAATCTCAGCTGTTACTGTGAAATGTAGTGATAAATAACTGATACGATGCAAGAAAAATAAATTCCCATAAGATAGGCTTCCCCAGTAATGTGGTCAGTGAAAACAGATAGACAGCTACGGTGTTATGCATACAAACACTAAAAGCCTACTTTACAAGTATACTGACTAAATGACTAAAATATGTGACTCTGTAAGTATTGCGCGGGTGTATTTGTAGAAAAAGCCAACAATACATTTTATGGGGATTTTTCTTTTATGCCAAAAATCATTAGGATATTGTTTTGAAATTTGTAAGTGTCCTACCGTAAATATATCAAAGCGTATTTTTTATTAGTAATATGCATTGCTTTGAACTTAATTTGGACAACTTTAAAGCTGATTTTCTCGATATTTAGATTTTTTTGCACCCTCAGATTCCAGATTTTCAAATAGTTGTATCTCAGCCAAATATTGCCACAAATATTACGTATACATCTCAATTTCAGAAAAATCTACCTTATTAATGACTGGTTTTGTGCTCCAGGGTCACAAATATTATTATAAACACTCCAATGTATACATACCCGAGCAATAAAACATAAATCTGTAATTCTTTGAACTCATCAGTTATGTTATTGACGATACTTTAACAGTGCAAACATGCTTAAAGCGCGTTTTGGAGAAGGATGACTTATTGTTTTTAAAAATTATGCACAGTAAGGAATTCGAAACACGACGTGAAAGTACTTTTCCCCTCCGTACATTTTCGTGGTATTAACTGCACCCAAAAGCGCGTCCACACGAACTGACGCGTCAGTCTCTCCACACCTGACGCGCTCGGAGGAGGAGCGCGGGCGCGTTTAAATAGCCGCTCCGCGCCGCTCACAGCTTCAGAGAGCCACAGCGCGCTAAACACAAGCAGCTATTCTTCACCAGACCCGCTCACACACACACAGAAACATGATTAAGAAAATGAGTCCATCAGAGAACGAGTTTGACATCCCGGCGAAAAACTGCTATCGGATGGTCATCCTCGGATCCACCAAAGTCGGCAAGACGGCGATAGTGTCTCGCTTCTTGAACGGACGCTTCGAGGAGCAATACACGCCGACCATAGAGGACTTCCACAGGAAACTCTACAGCATTAAAGGAGATGTATACCAGCTGGACATTTTGGATACTTCAGGGAACCATCCGTTCCCAGCTATGAGGAGGCTATCCATTCTCACAGGTAAATACCGCGCCCGCGTTAGAAAATGCATTTAACTAATAAAAACTCATGCTACTGATACGCACTTTCATTAGATCAAGCTGAAATATCAGACTAGTGTTGACTAAGCAGTAGAATGCATTTCTAATCACTCTCTCTTTATTCTTTTGGCCACAGGTGATGTCTTCATCCTGGTGTTCAGTCTGGACAACCGCGAGTCCTTTCATGAGGTCCAGCGGCTCAAGCAGCAGATCTACGAGACCAAGTCCTGCCTTAAAAACAAGACCAAAGAGAACGTGGACGTGCCCCTGGTCATCTGCGGGAACAAGGGCGACCGCGAGTTCTACCGCGAGGTTCAGCGCGAGGAGATCGAGCAGCTGATCGCCGGCGACGAGCAGTGCGCGTACTTCGAGATCTCCGCCAAGAGGAACACTAACGTGGACCAGATGTTCCAGAGACTTTTCACTCTCGCCAAACTGCCCAACGAGATGAGCCCTGACCTCCATCGCAAGGTGTCCGTGCAGTACTGCGACATTCTGCACAAGAAGTCCCTCAGAAACAAGAAGATCAAGGACGGCGACGCGTACGGCATCGTTGCGCCTTTTGCGCGCCGCCCGAGCGTGCACAGTGACTTGATGTACATCAAAGAGAAGGCGATAGGAGGCGGCCAGGCGAAGGACAAAGAGAGATGCGTTATCAGCTAAGAACCTAACCGCTTCCAGCGCTGCTGCGGTCATTCTTGTGGGATGCAGCCGTGTCGCTGCAGTCTCTCGGCAGAGGGAGTTGTGCCTGTTGCGCGGTGACTCCGGATAAATCGCGTTCGCACCGGCGGTACAAGTCATCGGCTTGAGCTCTCACCTCGCGACGTGGGAGCGCATGCATGTTATGCTCGCGAGAGCTCCTGTACAGAATACCGACTCTGTTCTGTTCAGTCCGAGCGCTCTGTGATGTGGCTTATCGACTCCATGTGCTTTCTTACAACATTTGCCTTGTTGAGTGCTGAAGGGGAGAAATGAACGGTTGAGTTGCAATGTCAGCTGTTTACATTTGTTGGTTATATTCGATCACAGTGAAATCGACTTGAATGTTTTATTGCTATTTGAACAATTTTTTACTGTCAATGAATGTATATTTATTCTTCTGTGTCGATGTTGAATTTGACACAAACAGAAATAAAATCATTTCTCAAGAATGCGCACGTTTCCTCGTTACTTTTCAGCGAACTTGAAGACATTTCTTTATTTTTACTCACACCTAACACAGGCAAATACATAAGCTTTAAAACTTTAGAATAGCTGGGATGCTCAAACTATTGTTGTTTGTATGTGTACACACTTGACGCCTCCTAAAAAAAAAAAAAATGGTTTCATATTTTCATATCATCTGAAAGCTTGCACCAGATATAAGCAGGCTCAAACTACTGTCACTGTACACACTTGATCCCAATAAAACACAGCTGGTGATTTTTCTATTCTCTGAGCACATTAAAAATGGTTTCATGATCTATCTGAAAGTTTGCAGATAAACCCCATCGAGTATAAACATCCCAGCCAGACATATTCCTCAAAACTGCAGAATAATCAGAAAAAACCCAACAGAATTCTTAAACTATTGTCTTTAATTGACAGCAAAGTAAAAACTGCTTGTCACTCATCAATTATAGCTTGGAATGAGGAAGTATTGTCTCTGAACACATTAAAGCACGATTTCATCCAAGCATGCAACTAAAGCTAAACTTTTCTGAAAACTGCAGAATAATATCAAAATACCTTCTGGGAAGCTCAAACTATTGTCTTTTGTTGTGTATACACATGGCGCCAAGCAAAAACAGCTTGTCATTCATCTGCTGTGGCATGGAATGAGACCTGAATATTGTTTCTATACAATTATTATTTTTTTTATTGCTTCTGAACTTGCAGATAAAGCTCATCTTGTGTATACATATTTAAAATATATGTTTTAAAACAGTGGCTTAATGTGAAAATATCTTCTAGGATTCTCAAATTGTTGTCATTTGTATGTTGTGGACACACTTGACTTTGAGTATTCTATTATAGCTTGGAATAAGGCTTCAATATTGACTATATACTATATAATATAGTTATACCAAAGTGAAAGCTTGTGCTAAATCTCATCTTAAATATTCCAGATACAACCTATAAACCACCTAACAATATAAAAATACCTTCTAGGATTCTCAGACTATCGTCTGTTATTGTGTACAATAAAAGTGTAAATGACTACTGTATGCTTGGAATGATGCATGCCACAATATTTCCTTTGAACACATCAACAAATATGGTTTCATGCAACTTCATTTCAAGCAGCTAAAGCTCATCTTGAGTTGAAATATCCCAGATACAGTACAGGTCAAAAGTTTGGAAACATTACTATTTTTAATGTTTTTGAAAGTAGTTTCTTCTGCTCATCAAGCCTGCATTTATTTGATCAAAAATACAGAAAAAACAGTAATATTGTGAAATATTATTAAACTTAAAATAATAGTTTTCTATTTGAATATACTTTAAAAAAAAATAATTTATTCCTGTGATGCAAAGCTGAATTTTCAGCATCATTACTCCAGCCTTCAGTGTCACATGTAACATCCAGTCTATCACATGATCATTTAGAAATCATTCTAATATTCTGATTTATTATGAGTGTTGGAAACAGTTCTGCTGTCTAATATATTTGATGAATAAAAGGTTAAAAAGAACTGCATTTATTCAAAATAAAATAAAATTCTAATAATATATATTCTAATAATATATTTTCTTTACTATCACTTTTTATCAATTTAACACATCCTTGCTGAATAAAAGTATTGATTTTATTAAAAAAAAGAAAGAAAAAAAATTACTGACCCCAAATTACTGACCAGTAGTGTATATTGTTATTACAAAATATTTATATTTTAAAAACATAGCTTCTTTTTTTTTTTTTTACTTTTTATTCATCAAAGTATCCTAAAAAAGTATCACATGTTCTGAAAAAATATTAAGCAGCAGAACTGTTTCCAACTTTGATAATGAATCATCATATTAGAATGATTTCTAAAGGATCATGTGATAATGATCCTAAAAATTCAGCTTTGCATCACAGAAATAAATGATAATTTAAAGTATAATAAATTTAAAAACAATTATTTTAAATTGTAATAATATATCACAATATTACATGTTTTTCTGTATTTTTGATCAAATAAATGCAGGCTTGATGAGCAGAAGAAACTTCTTTCAAAAACATTAAAAATAGTAATGTTTCTAAACTTTTGACCTGTACTGTATATGCTTGAAAACCACAGTAATCTGAAAATATCTAATAGGATGCTCAAACTATTGATTATTGTTGTGCACACACTTGATGCAAAATAAATAAATAAATAAATAAAGACGGCCAGTAATTAGTAATCTTATGGATTTAAAATAAGACCCCAATAATGAGCACACTAAAATCTACATCTAAAAGCATAAATACCCTTGATATCGCCTTTAAAACTTCACAATAACCTGAAAATACCTTCAAAACGGCGTTCTGTTGACTTGGTTGTCATTTCACTAATTTATTATGGCTTCAGTGAGACTCTAATATAGTTTCGGGTCACCCAAGCACATTAAATATGATTTTACATTGAAATGCAAGTAAAAACCTGTATTAAAGAAGTGATTTAATTTAATGCACAAAAATGACAAAGGTGATGTGTACAGAATCCGGTCACTAATAACAAGCACACAATCTTTCGAATGCTATTCCCAGAGTAATAACAAAAAACATATATACAGATGATACAAAACTGAGAAATAGTACACATCGGTGTCGCCTCTAGCGGTGGGTCAGTTAGTTACACACACACAGCTGCTCGTGCTCGTTCTTTCAGAGTCAGGAGGGTTTGGGGATGTCGAACATGCACAGGCTCTTGTATTTTTGCAGAAGCTGGTTCTTGGTCTGGACCTGCTCTCGGAGCATGCGCAGTTTGCTCTCCTGCAGCGCGGGGCTCATGTCGACCCCCGGCATCGCCGCGATCTGCTCACGAGCCTCCTGGATCTTCGTCTTCAGCTTGTTCAGCTCCTGGAGCACGTCGGGGCTGTCTTTGTCCATGCTGTCGAGAGGTGAACGCACACAGAACGGTAGAATTGAGCGACGTCAAACACGTGAGCCGCCGTTGTTTACACAGAGCCGACGGCAACAAGTGACAGAACGTAGCGAAATCAGCATCTAGATATGCGTTTCTGTCCCTTGAAACATAGAACAGAAGAATGTGTAATTCTTACCATTTTATGATGTCGTGAATTATAGGCAAAAAGGAATAATCTTCAGCCTCCTCTACCTCCGGTACAGCAGACGCCATGTTTGTTTTCACAGAGGGGTTGCACGTCATCAACGCGCGTCAGCGTCTCTGCGTAAACAACGTCATGACGCCTCTGTTTTAGAACTTGTGCATCTATCCATTTATTTGTCTCTGTTTGTATCGTAAAGATTTAATAACGATTAAAAAAAAAAAACATTAACGTGGGGGGAAAAAATCAATTTAATGATCTGCCTATATTATATTATATTACAATACAATACAATATATGTTTCTCTTCATCCTGGAAAATGGGAGCAGTGAAACAAAGAAACTACTAAATAAATAAAACATTTATTAAAAGTAATGAATAAATACTAAAAAGTTGATTTAAATAAATAGGCTAATACAATTACTCATACAAAACGATCCTCCATTGTG